>JAQZBX010078451.1:0-14121 GCA_029593785.1 Cabassous unicinctus
GCTACTTGCTGATGATATAATTTTATTCCTAGAAAATCCCAAAAATTCCAAAACAAAGCTACTATAACTAATAAACAAGGCAACAAAGTGGCAGGACACAAGATTAATTTGCAAAATTCAGTAATGTATCTATACAATACTATAAATTTATACAAGGGCATAATACACCTGTATTTAGAAAACTAAGAATCATTCCTAAAAGAAACCAAAGAAGATGTAAATAAATGGAGGGACATTCTGTGTTTATGGGTTGGAAGCCTAAATATCATTCAGATGTCAATTCTACAGAAATTGATTTACAGATTCATTGCAATCCAAATAAAAATTCTATCAGTATTTTTGCAAAAATAGAAAAGCAAGTGTTGCTGTTGGGCAGTTTGATGTAATTGTGAATTCCAAAAATATAATTAGATCATGCTTGTAAACTGATCTGTTAATCTGGACATTATTAAGCTATGATTAGGGCGTTGACTGGGCCACATCAGTAGGGTGTTGAGCCCCACCCCTTGGTGGGTGGGGACTCAAATATAAAAGGCATGGCAGGAACAGACGTTAGTTTTTGAGAAGCAATTTTGATGTTGGAGAAAAGGCCCCAGGAGAAGAGAAGTGATCCGTTCACCTGAGAGTCTACAGCTGACCTTGTGGAGGAACCAGAAGAGCTAAGCCCAGAGAGAAATGCAGCCCCAGGAAGAGAGGGACCCAAGAAGCCTGAACCCTGGCAAATGTAGGCAGCTGTCCTGCTCCAACACGTGGCAATGAACTTTGATGAGGAGAAACTTAATGCTTTGTGGCTTGGTATCTGTGGACTTCTACCCCAAATAATTACCCTTTGTAAAGACCAACCCATTTTTGGTATTTTACATTAGCACCCCTTTGGCTGACTAATAAAGCAAGTAATAAAATTGATTTGGAAGTTTAAGGCATCCCAAATAGTCAAAATGTGTTTTAAAAATAATGTAGTTGGAGGACTCTCACTTCCTGACTTTAAAGCATACTACTTAGCTACAGGGATTAAAACAACATGATAAGGAATCCCACTCCCTGATTTAAAGTATATTACTTTGCTATAGTGTTTAAAACAGCATGATACAGCATAAAGATAGGCATATTGACAAATGGAATAGAATGGAGAATTTATAAATAGACCCTCACACCTACAGTCAATCAATATTAGACAAGGCTGTCAAACCTACCTAGCTGGATCACAACATTTATTCAAAAAATGGTTCTGAGAGAAATGTATACCCATATCTCAAAGAAAGACAAATGACCCCTATCTAACACTGTTCTGTCAAATAAAGGTTAGCCATAATGGAGCCTTAATATCATAAAGTTTATTAAATGCAAAGGAGATGGAAACAATTAATACATATTCAAGTCAAAATAGTAGATAGAAATAGTGGCTTATTAGTAATTAATAAAATTTGTGGCCTGTGAACAACAAACAGGGGTCCAAGTGTTTGTGGAAATTTACAAGCCACCAAATAGTTAATAAGAAATTAAGTAATGATACATGCATGTACAAACTCACCAAATGGGAGACACACCAACATTTGGCTCACATACTGGGAAGTCCTGAATCAGCAGCCAATACCAAAGTCCTGAAAGGAAACAACATCTGGGGAAGCATCCAGCACCCTTTCTCAGGGACAACACCTGGGCAAAGTATCCAACACCTTTCCCACTCTCAGGGTAAAGACAACACCTGAGAGCAGTGTTCTGCTCTAGGGTTACCCTGACATCATCCCCAGGACGGGACCTCAACCAGTCCTGATGTGTCCTTCCTGTTTTATACCAACATTGAGTATTGCTTATCTGTTAAAATCATCAGCCAAAGCACATTCTAGAGTTCGTGCATCAATTCCCAAGGAAGTGGTGGCCAGTTTCCTTGAGAATAATCACAACCTCCCTGGAAGGTTTCTAACAATTATCTTGGTGTTTGCTTACCCCAGAAAAAGGAACTGTGAGTTCTAGCTTTAGTCCATGGGGTCACTGCCTGGTTTCTCTGCCTTGCATGCTGACTATATGCTGACCAAGGAAATGTTAGTTGCTGATTGTCAGAGTATAAAGTTTGAACAATATTCACTAAATTTTCCCAATCCACACACTTATATAAAAATTACTTCAAAATGGTCAAACACCTAAATATAAAAGTTAACCAAAGAAACTCCAAGAAGGAAATGTAAGGAAACATCTTCAAGACCTTGTGGTAGGTGGTGGTTTCTTAAACATTACACTCAAATTGGGAGCAATAAATGAAAAATCAGACAATTTTTTTCTCAAAATTAATAGTTCGGTTTCAAGTGATTTTGTTAAGAAGGTGAAAAGCAGTCTACTCAATGGGAGAAAATTTTCAGCAACCATATATTTGACAAGAGTTTGATTTCCTTGTTATATAAAGGGATCATAAAACTCAATGATAAAAAACTAAGCAACCCAATTTAAAAATGTGAGGAAGCCTTGAATAGAGATTTTTCCAAAAAGGAAATACAGATAGCTAAAAAGCACATTAAAAGATGCTCAATATCACTAACTATTAGGGAAAAGCAGATGAAAACAATAATGAGATATCATTTCATAACTTATAAATGGCCATTATTAAAAAATAAACAAGTGTTGGAGAGGATGTGGAGAAATAGGAACCATCCTTCAGTGTTGGTGGGAATGTAAAATGATGTAGCTTCTATGGAAGATAGTTTGGTGGTTTCTCAGGAAGTTAGACATATTACTGCTGTATGATGTTGCAAGCATCTGGGAATATATTCAGAAGAACTTGAAGGCATTTCATAATGAAGGACAGACATAAACAGACATTTGCACTCCAATGTTCATATCTACATTTTTCACATTTGCTAAAAGATGGAAACAACCCATGTGTCCATCAACTGAAGAATGGATAAACAAAATATGGTATACACATATGAATTATTATTCAGCTGTAAGAAGAAATGAAATTGGAATGCATATGAAAATAAAGTAGGACCTTAAGGATATTATGTTGAGTTAAATAAGCCAGGTAAAAAATGACAAATATAGTATGGTCTCACTAACATGAATTAATATGAGGAGCAAGCCATATATTTAAACTATAGATTATACGTTAGTAGGGATATATAATGAGAGACACAACAAAGCAGGGAACAGAGGTGGCTCAAGTGATTGGGTGCCTCTCTCCCACATGGAAGGTCCTGGGTTCATTTCCTGGTGCCCCCTAGAAAGAAAACCAGTACACAAAAGACACAACAAATTCAAACAATGAGGGGGTGGGGAGGAGTAAATAAAAATAAATCTTTAAAATATACACTCTATGAATAAATACCCTGTGATGGTAATCAAAGGTCATATATTAAGCACATGAGTATGGCAGTCCATTGGGCCACCTTTGGAATAGATTATACATCCCCACCCAAGGATGTGACAATTTTGAGTAAAGATGGAAAACTGAGGATCATAATTATGAATTGGCAGCCTCCCTTTGAAGCCAATGATAAAATTACAGGTTACATCATTTATTATAGTACCATACAGTAAATGTTGAAATACGTGACTGGGTTATTGAGCCTTTTGTAGATAATAGGCTGACTCAACAGATACAGACTTAACACTTGACACACTATATTGGTTCACAATCCAAGCCCAGAACTCAAAGGGCATGGGTCACACATGCCAACCTGACCAGTTCAGAACACCTAAAGCTAAAGAGTCTGCAGGAAAAGGAAGTTAGCTGCCAGACATAGGATCTGACTACAAACCTCCAATGAGTGGCAGTAAGAGTCCTCATGGGAACCCAGTCTATCCTCTAGACAGTAATAAACTGCTGGACATCATTGTATTTGTTAGTGTCATCACCATTGTTGTGGTCATGATCATTGCTGTCTTTTCCAGCAGTCATACCACCTCTGCACCAGAAAAAGAAATGAGCTATGTGCAAATCTGGGAATGGCTCCCACAAGTAAATTCCAAAGATGTCAAACCCTCAGACCACTGCATCCATCATGAGAGACTAGAGCTGAAATCCATCAGTCTCCAAATCCAAACCTCATCATTACTGACACCCCAACCCTTTGCAATTCCCAAGATTTCACACGAGTTGACAATTTCAGGAACACCAATATCCTTCAAAGGCAATATTCATACAAAGGACATGAACCAGAGGACAGCATGTCTACACTGGTGGAAAGGCAGGGGGTGAGAAAAAAATGATGATGCCCTTTGAATCTCAGCCACCCCAGCCTGTGATAAGTGCCCATCCCATCCATTTCCTCAATAACGCTCACCTTCATTTCCACTCAAGAAGTTTTGTTTCTCCAACTTGCAGTCATCTGTACCACCCATGCAGCCCATGTCCCATGGGCACATCCATGTCCCTTTCAGACAGGGTCAATTTCCCCAGATGGAAACTATTCTAAAAAAGTTACCAAGCTAAAATAGTAAGGACTTGTCCTATTTAGAAAAGGGACTTGGAATTTGTCTCAATGTTGTTATCATAACATTTTTTTTTGACTCAAATTTGTTTCTCTAAAATTCACTCAATTTTTCTCTCTAAGTTTTAAATGCTCAGTGCAAGGTGTCATAGTAGTAAAAACAGCAATAACTCTACTTACAGTATCATCTCTTGTACATTAACTTATGTCTTAATTGGTAAAAAAATACAGCATTTTGCTTGATAGGTGTTTTATCTGGATGATTTCTTTGGGAGGAGGTTCTGGGGGATGAATAAATGAGAATCATTTTTAATAGTCACAGCCCCAAAGGCCACAGATAAAATATGGGGTGTGGTGAGGGTGGGAAGGAAATTAGGAAATTCTGTTCTCAGCTATCAAAATGAAGAAATAAACACAATTTCACTTAGAAATGTGTGGAATTAGCTAAAGACCTCTTACTAGAAATTTGCAGTCCTTAACTCAAAGCAATCCTCCACCTTCCTGGTTATTGATTGAATAATTCAGGCCAGGGTAGGGAGGTGGGCAGTGAGATGCCTTTTAAATATGCACACCCACAATGATGTATATGTTTGGGTCACAATTCAGACTACAGGTATTTGCACATTTAGTGACTGTTAGAACCACAGATGGAATTTGGGAACTCTACCTTGCATTTGTGTCTGAGGAGACAATTTACTGACCACCACAAATAATCTGAGTACAGTTAGACCTAAACCTCAGTAGAGGCTCAGCTTGTGGCAAATTGGTATACTGATCAGGGAAAATTGGGACCTTGGCTGTCACCAGGATAGACGTCTTGTTGAGAGGGAAGGGTCACATGTTATCCACATGAATGGGGTTGGCTTGGTGACTGTTGTGCCCAATAGAACAGGGTGGAAGAATCACTGTGATTATTTCTGGTCTGGAACATAGAAACATGTACCTTCTTCATGTCATTCAGCACTCTCTCTGGGATTCTTGAGCTAATATATAAGGAGTATGACTACCTGAGACCACTATGCTGTAAGAGTCATGTGCCATCTTCTCTTTGGCAGGACCAGCAGAGCCCAACCTTCTCATCATCCTTCCAAGACAACAGGCAAGTGAGTAAAGCCATTGGGGCTAATGAAACCAGCCCAGACACCACCTGAATTCCATTGAGTACCCCAATAGAGACCACATGGAGTAGAAGAATAACCTACATAAATCTTTTATTCCTGTGAATGTTTTTGGTAGGATAGATTATTGTATGGAGCCAATTTTGCACATAATTTACATCTATAGAAATCCATGTATATATTATAATTCTAATAATTTTATCCATTTTATCTTTAGTCCTTCAAATGTTAGTATTATATATAAATATCTTCAACTAATATGCAAGTGAATGATACTCTAAGACTCCTATATGGATCAATATATAATTATAGATATGGATATAAATATATATATGTGTGTGTGTATATATATATATATATATATATAATTTAATAGAACTTTTCAAGAAGTTTGCATAAGAATTTGTCAATGGTCATCTCACAGAATTGGAATCATAGGTCATATGGGAATTTTAATTTTTGTTACACCCTGTATTAGTCAATCAAAAGAGGTGCTGATGCAAAATACCAGAAATCGGTTGGTTTTTATAAAGGGTATTTATTTGACGTAGAGGCTGACAGTTACCAGGCCATAAAGCATAAGTTACTTCATTCACCAAAGTTTGTTGCCACGTGTTGGAGTAAGATGGCTGCTGACATCTGCCAAGAGTTCAGGCTTCCTGGGTTCCTCTCTTCCTTGGGCTTGCTTCTCTCCAGGTTCAAGCTTGCATCTCTATACAAGGCTAGCTGTAGACTATCAGACAAATGGCTTTTCTTTTTCCTGGGGCCTTCTCTCCTCCCTCACATCCAAGCTCCTCTGTGTGCTTACTTCCCCGTGCTCCAGCATCAGAACTCAGATCAGAACTTTAGCTCAAAACTCCAACCCTGTCCTTTGCCATGTCTTTTATCTTTGATCCCCCACCCACCAAGGGATGGGGCTCAACATCCCACTGATATGGCCCAATCAAAGCCCTAATCATAACTTAAATCATGCCCAGATGAACAGACAAGTTTATAAGCATAATCCAATATCTATTTTTGGAATTCATAACTATATCAAACTGTTACACACCGTTTTCATCACATGTTGCTGATAGCACCTTTGTTATCCAATAACACCTATAGCAGGATTTAGTGAAGAGTCATAGATGAAATGATGCCCTGGAAAGTCTGCCTTCCTCTTCCCTTGCACAGCCTGCCAAAGTCGATCAGAAAGGCAGACTGCCAAGTACTCCTACATGAAACAAGACTCCAGAACCCATCTCTTCTCAGAAAAATGGTCAATTCCCACCTAGATACTGTGTTGATGTAAAACGATATCTTCCCACATTCTCTAAGGAAAACTGAGAATTTGCCCCCTCACACCAAATGTCTGTTTACATCAGTAACACACAAAAATGTGAGCCTTCATAGTCATTTACCCACACTCCGACTCATTACCATAAAGAATTGTACATCTCCTGGTCTGACCCAATTCCTATCCCACCTGCCTCCCAAACTGTGTTTCTTGAGTTTTCTACAAGCAATTACTGAGAACATTTTTTTTAGGGACATGATGAGTACTGCCACTTTCCTTTGGGAACTAGCAAATATATAAGTCAAGGATTTCAAGTTTCTCTTTCAGTAATGCTGAGCCCTGTAAAGAGAACACAGTCTATGATCAAGAATCATTGGTGTCAATTAATGAGATGACTTGGAATAAAGGGGAAAAGAGAGAAGGCTTTTCTGCCCTAAGAGTCCTGGAGTTGGCCTTCCCTCTTGAAAGGAAGTCAGTTGAATGAGAAAACAGGGAAGTTGCTCATGAGATTTGAGTAGGAGGATTGTGAGACCCTGACAGAGAAGACCTTCATCACACACTCTCTGAGCAACCCCTTATCATCTCTCCCTTTTTCTTAAACTTCTTTTGTTCCCAGGCCCCAACCCTAACCTTTTGCTCCTCTTCATTTTTTTAAAATGTTTCAAAAAATCACACATTTCAACAAAATTGTGAATGAAATTGGTATGGTAGAAATTTAGGCTCCTACAGAACCTCTTTGGAAGCAAGGCCAAGCCAAAATGTTTCTCAGCTGTAGGGATCTAATTCTATCTGTGAGGGAGTTTGAAGCAGAAGACTCACTATGTTTCTTTAAAAATTTTAGCATGGGTGCTAATGTGTTAAAATGAATGGGTGTGAATGGTTTCAGTAGCAACAGATTTATAAATAGCAAGTTTCATTTAGAAATAAGTGATACCTAGGTCTTTGATTCATTTAGTAAGTAGCCAAAATTATGTGAGGAGGAAGCAATCAAATATGTATATATGGAAGGTTAGTTTTAAATGTTATGAAAAATATGTGGGGAGAGAAAAAAGGGAAATAAAAAAATATGAGTGATTTTACCCTGAAAGAAAAAGTGCTGTGTTGTGCAAGCCTCTTGCCCTGCATTTAAGCAACTGTGATAGGAGATATTGAGGGCCTCCTCATTACTGAACTGCATGGGTGGTTGGAGGTGATATTTATATAATATACAATGAGAATAGTGATAGTGGAGTTGTGCAGCATGATTGTGGGGTTAAGGAAATAACATTATGTAACCTTACAACCTTACACTTTCCCCATATCTGCCCCAAGTCTGATGTAATCATTAGAACCAGAATTTTGAGATTGTCCTTTAATGAACAGATTCTACATTGCAATATTTTGTACTTTAAATCCTCTTTCAGTGTCAATGGTGCCTCAGAGTATTCTGATACTTATCACTAAGAGCACTTTTCATAGAGCATTGCCCAAAAGGGGACTTTCTCTTTTTCTGACAACAGGTAGGTTTCTGAGTACCTTCCCAAATCCTGTTCTTCTATAGTAAAATCATGTTACCATGGTTTTGTTTTTCTCATTATATTATTGATTACTGAGCCACATTTTCTTCCTCAGACTTTAATTTAGATGGTATAAATCTTTAATTCAGAAAAAATTTTAGTTATATAACAACATTTTTACCATCAAGTTTTATTTATTTCAAATTCTTTTAATTTGTGTAACCAAGTAAAATATTGTAATAACTAAGTAGTTGTTTTGTTAATATTATTAAGGAATACATTTATATTCATATTTTCACCCTATATAGATTACTTTCAATGTATCTCCTTCAATGAAAGCACAGTTGTTCTCAGTCTTAGAAGACTAAGCACAATTCTTTGAGAAGAGCAATGGGCAGGTGGGAGTGAGGAGGGGAGGCCAGGAGGTAAAAGGGTCATTCAGGAGAAAAAGAAGAGCATTTTCTGCCTAAGGCTGGCCCTCTCAGCACTGACAATTTTAAACAAGCCCCAGAAATTTTAGCCTTTTTGGATTCTGGAGACTCGGGACCACCCATCCTGGCCATAAGTTGTCTGTGAACTTGCTTTTGATGACTAGCCTTATGAGTCTTTGCTCTTGTAATTGAAACTTAGCCTTCTGTTATGGGGTGCCTAAGGGTTGCCACCTGAAAGCCTCCTTGTTGCTCAAATGTGACCTCCCTCTAAGCAAAACTCAGCATATGAATGCATTACATTTCCCCCAGCATGGGACATGACTTGTGGGGATGAGCCTCCCTGGCAATGAGGGATTAATACCAAGTGCCTACTGGCAATATGACTGGAAAAAAAACTTGAATAAAAGGGGGAAAAGGTAAAGACAAATGAGTTCATATGGCTAAGAGACTTCAAAGTGAGTTGGGAGGTCATCCCAGAGGTAACGCTTATGCACACCTCAGCAGGATCTCATAGAACACCAAAGTGGATATCACCTCACACAGAGAGGCTCCTGAGGGCTCTAGAAACACCCAGGTACTATAAAAGGGGGGATAGCTCCAGAAATTGATGCCATATCAGTGGGCTCTACTTTGGAATCTCTGCTCCTGAGAGTGACACAGTTGGACTCAAATAAGTCCTCCCTGCACATGGTCCATCAGTCCCTTCTATTCAAACCTATACGTGGTGCTGGAGTTTGTAGGTATACTTCCATAAACTAGATATACTTCCAGAAACTAGAGCCTTTGGCCTGCCCATGTGCCAGCTGTGCCTAGAATCTTGGTGGAGCTGCAACTCCTACTCTACAGCTCAATGGACTCACCCAAGTCACCTGGCGAGGAGATGATGATTGACAATGGCCATCCCTGGGAATGGAGAGAGTCTGCAGCTACAGGCAGGATAATCCCATCCATCTTATCCATGGGATATAAGCCCCCTCTCACTTGGAGGTGGAGTGGACATCACCATGCCAGACTCCTCAGGATTGGGGGAAGAGCTAAGGACTAGAGTGGACTTACTGGTATTCTGTTATAAACATATTATGATTCAAGTAATGGAAGAAATTACAACATTGAGTTGGAGCCAATGGCCACTGGATGATTTCAGGGTGGGGAGAGGGAAAAGCAGTTGTAATACAGGGGCTTTTTTGGGACTTGGGAATTATCCTGAGTGACATTACAATGACAGATATAGGCCATTTTACATCAGCATATAACATGCAGAACTGTGTGGGAGAGAGTGTGGTCGACAATGTGACCTATGGGCCATGCTTAGTGGCAAAGCCCCCGGATGTGTATATCCATTGCAGGTGATGTGCCACGCTAATGAAAGATGTTTATGTGGGAGGTTATAGGAGGTGTGGGAGGTGGGGAACAGGGGAATCCCTCTAATTTTTGTGTAACATTTATGTAATCTAAGCATCTTTTAAAATATATATTAAAAAAACACACAAGAAAGTCTCATGCCTCAAAAAAAAACAAAAAAAAAGAAACTGTTCTCCTTGATTCTTTGTGCATGCCATTAGAGTGGCAATTATTGACCACATCCTGAACTCTCCTGGATATAGAGGTTCTCAAAGGCACTGAGCCCATGGGTCTTTGTATCCAGATGTCTATTATGCCTTGAGTCAGAGAAGCAGCAACCCAAAACTCAAGACAGCCACTTCTTGATATAGTTTGAAGCCAAATCAGGGCCCTATTGCATGTCCCACCTGCAATAGGAGCTGCATCTCCTTTCCTCAGTTCCTTGCTAGATGCTATGGTGTTGGAAAAAGACAGCCCTATCCCAGATTTCTTCACCAACACCATGGGAAGAGTGAAAGGAGCTCACACACTTTACACACTGAATCACCACCATCACACATCATATAGCCCACTGGGGATCTGCTACTTTTCATCCATTAACTAGATGTTCCAGATAAAGTATGGGAACCAAGGGCCAAAACATTTGGCCAATATTGTGTCAGTCATATTAGACTTGGATTCCTAAGCCAATAATAAGCCCCTTCTGCACATTTTTACAGAGTCTTGCACCATTGGCAGTAGTTTGGCTATCTTGTTCTGCCAGTGCCAACAAGAACAATTTATTTTCCATGGTTGCTCTGTTTGGGATAAAGGACACTAAGAATAATTTGCCTCATAAAGCCCCAAAGTATAAACCAAGATTTCATATGTCTCTACACAAACTAAAGCCAAACACAGGGCTTTACTGATTTACTCATTTATCTATTTTGTTGTTTTAGATATTATTGCTAGTGATTTTGCTTCTTAGAATACACAATTTTAGATCCCTAAAGAAGGATTTCAACAGAATTTTCATCTTCTTCGTAGGCTTCCATCTGTAAGTCTCAAAGGACCTCATAATGGCTTAACTTCAATTGAAAAAAAAAAAACAGGGGTGGATTGTAAAAAAGTTCTGACTCCATTTTTTGGATATTTGACTTCTGAACTCTTTTAAGCCTTACCAACTTTATCAACCCCTTCTGCCCCACATCTGGACAGGCTTGTAGGAAATCCTAGTTGCCCTCTACTTTGGAACCATTGAGAGGTTAAAAACATTCAAGGCCCTGACTGTGCACAAGAACCTTCATCCCAACTCCACCCCTTAACCACCATGAAACCCCCAAGCCTTTTCTGGCTCTTTCAAGTCAATTTTGGGCTTACTTGGAAAGCCTGTACAGCTCTCTCCAGAAAGCCTCATTATGTGAACAATCAAATTTTTCATAATCTTTTGGTGTGTATGTTACATTATCCATCTCAACATCCAAAACAAATTTTGTGTGGGGGTCAATCCTGTTTTAAAGATTTTTCATAACAGAAAGTGTGAAAAGTATGATGGTTGATGTTGCTGAACATGTGGGTGTTTAATTGCACACTGTAAGGGTGCAGAGTGACAGATAAAGGACAGAGAAAAAGTGTGCAAAAAGTTGGATTTTAGTGGAGCAGGGTTGGTGTGAGAGGAATGTTTGCTAATCCACAAATATTTATGGAGTGATAGTTGAATGGCACAGTGTGGTGTGGCATCACTTTATTGGGCAATATGTATAAGATCAGAGATGACATGCAATGATTAGAAGTGGAATGCTTTACAAAACATGTGCGAGGCATATAAATTCTGATACAGAGCGGGTGTGTACATGTGATGGATGAATGGAACAGCATGGTGTGAGTGAAGTCCTATTTGGATTATACACAACTTCTGTGCAAGGGTTTTTTTTTGTCACAGACAGTGACTCTGCAAGGAGTAATAGTTATATGTCCCAGCAATTTTAATTTGTTGTACACATCTTTGCTATTCAGTTTACACTTGTTGCACAAATCAATGCCATTCCCTCCCACTTCTTTCATATACACCCTATGCATATAACTAGTACAATCTTCCTCATTCAATACCCACAGCTTACTTAAACTGTTCTACACCATCCAACCTTCACTCTTGAACTCTGCCATTCAAACATCACTGCTTGAACACCCACCATGTGCTATTTGATCATCATTCTTTGCAAACTCATTATTTTTATTCAATTTACAGTCATTATATACAAAATTGCTTTCCATGAAACTTTAGTTTCATGCAATCTTCTCTGTACAACCCAATATGACATGTTCTCCAAACATACTGCTGTCTCCATTTCCTTTCTTTGCACATCTGCTGTACCATTCAACTATAACCCCTAGAATAGGCACATTTTACAATTCAATATCTCCTTGAATACCCATTTTGCCTCATTCAAATATGACTCCTTGCAAACCCAGCTGTTATAGTCACCTACCCACTTTGCATGCCTAATGTGTTATTCAAGTTAGACACCTGGCATAGCCCCTCCCTTGGGGCTCCCAGATGAGCTATAGCCAGTTCATGCATGAAAAGAACAAAATAGCATTGGGGGATCTCACACAAACAGTCATGCCCTGGCAAAGACCCATCGCTTACCTCTCAAAGCAGCTGGACCCTGTGACTGCAAGGTAGCCACCCTGCCTGAATTCCCTGGCAGCAACTGTAACCCTCATCAAAGAAGCCAACAAATTAACCCTTGGACAGTGTATTCATGTTATGGTGCCACACACAGTCACTGCCCTAATGAACTCACACGGTCAATGGTGGATATTGAATCCCTGGCTTGCACATTACCAAGGTTTACTCTGTGAAAACTCCAGAGTGACAATAGAAACAGTGCACAGTCTAAACCCAGCCACTTTTTTACCAGTAGAGGAAGGAATTCCTGAGCGTGATTGTGTTGAAGTGACCAAGAGAGTTTACACCAGTCGCCCTGACCTCCAAGAAAAACACTCCCTTCCCCAGATCAAACACTATTTACTGATGTGAGCAGTCTAATTAAAAATGGGGAAAAGCTTGCTGGATATGCAATCACCACTACTGAATGGGTGGTGGAAGCGGCCGCACAACAAGCAGAACTCTGGACACTGGTCTGAGACCAGCAGCTAGTCACTGGGCAAGCAGTAAACATTTACACTGACTCTAAGTATTCATTTGCTACCATTCATATCCATGGGGCAATTTATAAAGAAAGAGATCTCCTAACCACAGGGGAAAGGAAATCAAAGACAAAGAAGAAATCCTCCAACTGTTAGAAGCAATCTGGGAACCAGACAAAGTGGCCATCATCCACTGCAGGGGACATCAGATAAGAATCCACATGGTTTCTCAAGGAAACAGGCTAGCCAACAAAGCAGTTTGGCAAGTGGCTGAAGGAACCTATGGAATATGAGTCCCGGAATTCACACCACAGCTGTCCCTCTATGAACAAGAGACATATCAACTAAGCTATACCTGGGAAGAACAGGAATGGGCTAAGAGAGAAGGGTGAAGCCAAACCCATGAAGGAACTTGGCTGCTTCCAGATGACCAGATTTTGTCCCAAAGGAAGGTGCTCATGCTCTTGTCCAGCAATACCACCAACTCACCCACCTAGAGAAAACTGCACTAGAAGTCTTGCTCAGGAGATACTACTACATAGCCTGACTAACTTCTCTCTGTGCCACCATCAGCATCCAGTGCCAAGTTTATGCCAAAACAACACTTTGCAGGGCCCCCATGCTCCAGCACATGTGTCCAGCACATGGGAACAGCCCCCTTTGAAGATCTCACAGTGGACTTCACAGAAGTGAAACCAAGTTAAGGGTACAAATATCTGTTGGTGATGATATGCACCTTTTCAGGTTGGGTCAAAGCTTCCCCCACTTGCACCAAAGAGGCAAGAGAAGTGACTAAGGCTTTACTTAGAGAAATCATTCACCAACATGGGCTGCCACTGTCTATAGGAAGTGACAATGGCCCAGCATGGTTGCCAACATCCAAGAGCTAGCAAAAATGCTAGG
>JAQZBX010078452.1:0-14117 GCA_029593785.1 Cabassous unicinctus
GCATTGTTTTGTAGTTTTCTGCATATAGGTCCTGTACTTCTTTGGTTAAATTAACTCCTAGGTATTTGAGTCTTTTTGTTGCTATTGAAAATGGAATTTTTCCCCTGATTTCCTCCTCAGGTTGTTCAGTACTAGTGTACAAAAACATTACTGATTTTTGCATGTTGATCTTGTATCCTGCCACTTTGCTGAACTCATTGATTAGTTCAAGTAGCTTTGTTGTGGATACTTCAGGATTTTCTAAGTACAGGATCACATCATCCACAAACAGTGAGAGTTTTACTTCCTCTTTTCCTATTTGGACACCTTTAATTTTTTTTTCTTGTCTAACTGCCCTAGCTAGAACTTCTAGTACAATGTTGAATAACAATGGTGACAGTGGGCATCCTTGCCTTGTTCCCGATCTTAGAGGGAAAGCTTTCAACATTTCCCCATTGAGTATGATGTTGGCTGTAGGTTTTTCATATATGCCTTTTATTATATTGAGGAATTTTCCTTCTATTCCTATCTTTTGAAGTGTTTTTATCAAAAAAGGATGCTGGATTTTGTCAAATGCCTTTTCTGCATCTATTGAGATGATCATGTGTTTTTTTCTCTTCAATTTGTTAATGTGGTGTATTACATTGATTGATTTTCTTATGTTGAACCAGCCATGCATACCAGGAATAAATCTCACTTGGTCATGATGTATAAGTGTTTTAATATGCTGTTGGATTCAATTTGCAAGTATTTTGTTGAGAATTTTTGTATCTATGTTCATTAGAGAGATTGGTCTATAATTTTCTTTTCTTGCAGAATCTTTATCTGGCTTTGGTATTAGGGTGATGTTGGCTTCATAAAATGTGTTGGATAATTTTCCCTCCTCTTCAATTTTTTGGAAGAGTTTAAACAGGATTAGTGTTAATTCTTTTCGAAATCCTTGGTAGAATTTACCTGTGAAGCCATCTGGTCCTGGACTTTTCTTTGCTGGGATATTTTTGATGACGAATTCAATATCCTTAAATGTGATTGGTTTCTTAAGTTCTTGTATTTCTTGTAGCATCAGTGTAGGTTGGTTGTGCATTTCTAGAAATCTGTCCATTTCATCTAGGTTGTCTAGTTTGTTGGTATATAGTTTCTCATAGTATCCTCTTATGATTCTTTTTATTTCTGTGGGGTCATTTGTAACTTCCCCTCTTTCATTTCTGATTGTATTTATTTGCATCTTCTCTCTTTTTTCCTTTGTTAGTCTAGCTAGGGGTTTGTCAATTTTATTGATCTTCTCAAAGAACCAGCTTTTGGTTTTGTTGATTTTCTCTATTGTTTTTCTGTTCTCATTTTCATTTATTTCTGCTTTAATCTTTATTATTTCTTTCCTTCTGCTTGCTTTGGGATTGGTTTGCTGTTCTTTTTCTAGTTTCTCTAGTTGTTCCATTAAATCTTTGAGTTTAGCTCTTTCTTGTTTCTTAATATAGGAATTTAGGGCTATAAATTTTCCTCTCAGGACTGCCTTTGCTGTATCCCATAAGTTTTAATATGTTGTGTTCTCATTTTCATTTGTCTCAATAAATTTACTGATTTCACTTGCAATTTCTTCTTTGACCCACCAATTATTTAGGATTGTGTTGTTCAGTCTCCACACATTTGCAAATTTACTTTTTTCCTGTCTATTATTGATTTCTAGTTTAATTCCATTATGATCTGAGAAGGTGCTTTGTATAATTTCAATCATTTTATATTTATTGAGAGCTGAATTGTGACCTAACATGTGGTCTATCCTGGGGAAAGATCCATGGGCACTTGAGAAGAATGTATAACCCGCTGAGTTCAGTGTTCTGTATATGTCTGTTAGGTCTAACTTGTTTATCATATTGTTCAAGTTCTCTGTTTCCTTGTTGATATTCTGTCTAGTTGTTCTATCTGATGATGTGAGTGGGGTGTTGAAGTCTCCAATGATTATTGTAGAAATGTCTATTTCTCCCTTCAGTTTGGCCAGAGTTTGTCTCATATATTTTGGGGCACCCTTGTTAGGTGCATAGATATTTATGACTGTTACATCTTCCTGGTGGATCATCCCTTTTATTAATATATAATGGCCTTATGTATCTCTTATAACTTTTTTGCATTTAAAGTCTGTTTTGTATGATATTAGTATAGCTACCCCTGCTCTTTTCTGGTTACTATTTGTGTGGAGTACCTTTTTTCAACCTCTCACTTTCAGCCGATTTGTATCACTGGGTCTTAGGTGGTTTCTTGTAAGCAGCATATGGATGACTCATTTTTTTTATCCATTCTATCAGCCTCTATCTTTTGATTGGGGAGTTTAATCCATTCACATTCAATGATATTACTGTAAATGCACTATTTACTTCCTCCATTTTATTCTTTGGTTTTCATGTATCATCTTGTTTCTGTCTCTCATTTTACTCTTTTGGTTATCCTTTCTCCTATTCTTTCTTCTATACTCTCCTCCAAGCCTGTCTCGCCTGTCTTTTTCTTTTATGTTCTAAGGGTTCCTTTAATATTTCCTGCAAAGGTGGGTAAGTTTTTGAAAACTCTCTTAGTTTCTGTTTGTTTGTGAATATTTTATACTCACCTTCATATTTGAAGGACAGTTTTGCTGGATAAAGAATTCTTGGCTGGCAGTTTTTCTCTTTCAGTTTCCTAATTGTATCATACCACTGTCTTCTTGCCTCCATGGTTTCTGAAGAGAAATCTTCACTAAGTCTTACTGGATGTCCCTTGTACATGATCGTTTGCTTCTCTCTTGCTGCTCTGAGAATTTTCTCTTTATCTTTGACATTTGATATTCTGAGTAGTATGTGTCTTGGCATAGGTCTATTTGGATTCATTCTGATTAGGGTACGGTGTGCTTCTTGGACATGTAAGTTCATTTCTTTCATGAGAGTTGGAAAATTTTCAGCTATTATTTCCTCAAATACTTGTTCTGCCCCTTCTCCCTTCTCTTCCTCTTCTGGAACTCCCATGACACGTATGTTGTTGTGTTTTGTGTTGTCATTCAACTCTCTGAGCCCCTGCTCAATTTTTTCCATTTTTTTCTCTCTTTGTTCTTTTCTCCTTCAATTTTAGCTTCTCTGTCTTCAGTATCACTTATTCTTTCTTCTATCATTTCGAGTTTGCTGTTGTATGCCTCAAATGTGTTTTTGACCTCACCTATCATGTCTTTCATTTCCATGAACTCTGTTAATTTTCTGTTCAGGATTTCAAATTCTTCTTTGCGTTCGTTCAATGTCTTCTTGATGTCAATATCTCTTTAAGTATATTGTCTTTCAACTCATTATTTTGATTTTGGAAATTCGTGCTCATCTCGCTGATTAGTTCTCTCAAATTCTGCATCTCTTCTGGGACTTTGATGTGTTCCTTTTCTTCGGCCATGTCTTCTATTTTCTTAGTATGGCTTGTAAATTTTTGCTGGTGTTTAGGCATCTGGTTAGGATGTAGTTTACTCAGATGCTCAATCTCTTTCTTTTTTATAGGGATTTAGTGGCAGGAGGCTGTGAGTTACCACAACTCCTTGATTTTTGGCTCGACCTGGATTGTTAGGATTGTCCTGCTGGTTGCTCAAAACTGGGCACTGGACCCACTAATTGGTTGTAGAGTCACTTCCTAAGGCCTTGGGCAGGGAGACTACAGAGGCCAGGAAAAGCCTCTCCTACTTATTTTTAATTTTCTTATGTGCACTTCCTTGGTCTGCCAGGAGATGGCACTCTTTGGAGGCGCTCAATTCAATGCCTGGTCGGAGGGTATTTGTTGCGACACAGACCAGATCAATTTGATGGAGCTTCCTGTCTGGAGGGTAACAGCCTTGTAATTCAAATTTTCTGAGACAGTTCTCCAGTCTTCTCTGGCAGCCTCCTCCCTTTTCCCAGCTAGGAAATATTTCCACTCCCCTCTGAGTCCTCAATAATCAGTACCTGTTAGTAGAGGAGGAGATTGGAAGGGTTGTATATATTTAGCCCCTTGCAGGCTCTAAGGCAAACAATGGCGCAGCCCCACCCAGCCTGGAAAAGCTCTCAGTACACTGCAGAGCAAACCTGCGAGTCAAAAGCCGAGTCAGCCCCAGGCTCTCTCTCCTCTCTCCTGTGGAGTCCTCAACAATTAGTCCAGGCTAGAAGAGAGGGAGATTGCAAGGGTTGGATTTCTCCAGTCCTTCACTGGCTCCCAGGGCAAATCACCGTGTGGTCCCACCTGGTTAGGAAGAGCCCATGGGGCACCACAGCCCAAATTTGTGGGTCAGAACCTGAGTCAGCCTTAGGCTGTGTCCCTCTCTCTCCCCTTTCCTGTGGTGGTAGATCCCTGGAGCCCCCTTTGTCTGTAGTCGCAGGCCCAGGGGCCCAAGAATTCTAAAGAGTCTTTAGTGTAGGGGAGGGTGCCGGCAGCAGCAGCTGCTGCTGGTTCCAACTCATGGTTCTGTCGTCGTTACAATTTCCCTCTTTTGTCCCTCTGTTCTCTGGGTGGTTTGCAGCCTTCACCTGCTGTCCTAAACCCTAGATCTTTTGGGGAGCTGTTTCAGCCTGTCCTCTAGCTATTTTTCTGGAGAAGAGATTCCCGTGTCTTATTAGTCTGCCATCTTCCCGGAAGTCTTCTCCAATATTTATTTTAATGAAACATCATCTCGACTACATATTCCAACTTTTAGTCAATATATATGCAGAGAGATTGAATTTCTGGGACACTCAACAATTTACCGACACCTGGACCTAACTGCTCACAGGACTCCCACCTATGCCAAATGGTCTGGCTGTACAACAAGGAGGTTTCACACATTTGCAGAGCAAATGCTCAACAATAAGGCCATGGATTAGTTGTGTACCTTTCTGTGTAGTCAGCCCAGCCTCCATCCTAATGAGGATGTGGCACAGCAATTAGTGAGCCTTTAAGATCTGGTAAGATCCCACCTTACAGAAATAATGTCACTGCCACTAGGAATTCTAGATATGCTACAACTGCTCTTATTTTGGATGTCCACCTCATTTGAAATACTTTGCAAAATATTGACTATAATTTTGGTATTTAAGTTACTTTCCATGGTTGGATGTGTATATGCCCACTTTCTGTCAATGTGCAGCACTTCTCAAATGTTATAATTGGTGTCAAAAGCAGGTTTGGAAAGATGCCAGAACACATATTGGAAAAATGCTTGCTACCTCTATTGCTAGATTTAATAAATGGTGTCAGGGGGCTGAAGGAATAAAAGTGATGTGATAATTCCTAGTTGGAATCAGATAACTCATGGCATGAGGCAAATATTTGAGGAAAATTCAGGGGGAAAGGGAGGAGTCAATTTAGTGGAATTTATCCAGTTTGTCCCTCCTGCAAAATGGGCTGGGCTACTAGTGGAACTTTCTGGATTTTCCTAAACATAAGCCAAAGAGGTGAGGATAGTTAGAAAATCCCAAGTGAAGTTGAAAGGGATGATAGGTAAATTTCTATATTTCTGCAACAAAGAAACTGTAAAATAAAATATTAAAAAGATAATACTTACAATAGTATCACAGGAGCCAAATACCTAGGAATGACCTAATAAAATATGAATGGAACTTCTATATTGAAAGCCCTAAACTATTTTTGAAAAATTAAATAAAATAAGTGATGGGCTACACAATGTTTATGGCTTGGAAAATTCAATGTTGTAAATTTATTAGTTCTCCCAGAAATGATTTATGGTTTCAATAAAATCGTAACTGAAAGCCACAGGGTTTCTTGTGGAACTATGACAAGATGATTGTAAAGTTTGTAGGAAAATAAGATTAGTCAAACAATTTTGAAAAATATAGGGAAAAGACCTACCCTATCCAATATCAATACTTATTATGAAGCTACGACATTAAAATATCAAGGAGAAACAAATAGATCTGTGGACTATATGGAGAATCTAGAAATAGACCCTTACATATATGGGCATTTGATTTATGATGAAATTGGAACTGCAGGGTAGTTGGAACAGGAAGAAGACTTTAATAAATTATGCTGCTTTAATTGGATACACTTATGGAAAAACAGGAAACAATCTCTACTTTATAACATGTACAAAATCAGCCCCAGATTGATTATAGACTGAAATTTTAAAGAAAATATGAAATCTAAAAATTAACCTAGAAAAATATCTTCATGACCTTGAAGGTCATGAAATTTTCCTTTGTCAAAATACATGAAGATAAACCATTAAAAAGATTAACTAACAATTTGAATGTCATTAAATTTAAGATCTTTTGAACATTAAAAGTCCTGTCTGTTGAAAACTCTCCTGAGCAACCAGCAGCACAATTATTTAACCAAAGCATTGCTCTTCACAAGTCTTAGAGAAAGATGAAATGAGATGGAAAGGTAAGACACAAATCTCTAGAAAATGTTTTAAAACATATAACCCACCAAGAGCTTGTATCCAGAAATAAAAAATAACCCCTGCAAGTGAGTAAGAGAAAGAATACAGATAAAAATATGTGAATTGATTTATCCCAATGAGGATATCCAAAAGAAAAGTAAACATATGAAAAGGTGTTCCAGCTCATTAGTAATTAGAGAAACTAAAACCAAAATTAATAATTCTACACAATCACTAGAATGATTAAAGTGAAAAAGTGATCAAAACTGTCAGTAAAAATATGAACAATGATGCAAGTGAAAATTTATAAATCTACTTTAGAAAACCTCTCAGATATTATCAGCTAAAGTCCAAAACTTGCATGCCCTATAACCCTGGATTTCCATTCCCATATATAGGCTCAAAAGAAATATAGTACATAAAGATATGTATAGTATAGCTTTTAATTAGCAATCTCACAAATATAATATTGGGTGAAAGAAGCCAACAAGAGAGAATGAAATAAAGTAAAGGATGAAGGGGAAGGATGGAGAGAGGCAGGGAGGGAGGGAGAATATGGAAGAAAGATAAGAAGGAAGGAAGGAAGGGAGGGAGGGAGGATGTACAGTATGATTCCACATACATAAAATTCAAAAATGGGCAAAATTGGTCTATGGTGGTAGTTACATCTGGAGAGGATGGAGATGGCATTGACTGGGGACGAGAAATAAAGATGGTTTTGGAATGCTGATAATGTTCTATTTTTTGACTTGGGTGGCAATCACAAGGTGTGTTCATTATATGATAAATCACTCAACTGTGTACTTGACTTGTACACTTTTCCTGTATGTTATATTTCAATTAAATATTTGCTTAAAATTATAATGCATTTCAGAACCATATACTAAATTAAAACATGTGGACACAAGCTTGTGATAGTTTATTGCCAATCTTTCATCAATATTTCTAATTTTGCTCTTTTCTCTCTTGATCGAATGCAGAATCAACTGACTTCAGCCCAATATGCATCCCATTAAGGTGAAAGATTCTCTTTTTTCAGCATACCTGATAATTTATAACTATCAAAATTTTATGAAATTTGTGTCACATTTGCTTTCTCCCAAGAGCAATATTTTTTATTTTTATGTAATTATAAAATACAATATTACATAATAATATTTCTACAAATGCAGCTGTAGATTATGCCACTGACAAATCTGTATTATTATGAGATAATCTAAAATATTCATGTCTTGCCTGATAACATAAAATTTGGCAAGTATAAGGCATTATAATGATTAAAATATGTAACTTGCTAAAGTGTAAGTTATTCAAAAGCAGAATGTATTGAAATTAGGGATCACTATTTTTTTTTTTAATTTATAATGAATTTCATTTCAAGTAACTATGTGTAATAGAATGATTTCCTGACCCAATATCTTATCTATGGACATACTGTTTGTATAATTTGTTCAAATAATTTTTTTAAAATTAGAATTTACTCTGACAATAGCAAATAAATGTTATTCTTACAGCATAGAGTAAATTAAGCTTTCTGTTAGTTCTTTTCCCCCTTCTCTCAATTTATTTGAACTTAACATCTTCTATAATCCTAAAATTAAAATACCATGACCATTTAACTAGCTCCACATGCTGCCATTTTTTCAATGTTTTTTATTACCAAGCAGGAAGGGTGGTGCATCATTCATTTTGAACAAAGCCTGGTCTGTAGCAGTGCTCTGCATATATACATTAGGAAAAAATACAGCATGATATAAAATAAGATAAAAAATAAATCATGTGATCTGGGATGATTGGGCTTTCTTTCTTGGCCTCTCCATCTGTTAATTTGTGGGCAAGAGCTCTTTTAAGAATTTTTCTTTGAATTATATCTCAACAACCCCTTCACTCTTCGTAGTATCCAAAGCTTTATTTATTATTTTCTCACATATTTTTGATGAACTTTAGAATGACCTGATACAAGTCTTAAAGGATAAGTAGGGTGACTAGATTAATCTGGCATCATGTATGTGAGGCTCAGGTAGGCATGCACCAAAGACATGAATACAGGAGAATACAGAACTTTCTGTGAATGTAAATGGTCCAGTGTGCTCATAACAGGGTGTGTAGAACAAGGTGATGCTGGGGTAGGGCATGTAAACCCTTGTAGGGACATTGTTCTGAAGGCAATAAAGGATTTTAAGTCTGGGAGAGACATGAACAGATTAGTATCTCTGGAAAGAGCACATTGCTGATAGCAGAAAATACATCAAAAGACAGAGCCTGAGATGCTAATTCAGTCAACACCAGACATGAGAAGGGCTGATCTAAGACAGTAGCAGTGGGGATGTGTGTTAGTCATCGAAAGGGGTGCTGATGCCCAGTATCAGAACTCTGTTGGCTTTTATAAAGGGTATTTATTTGGGGTAGAAGCTTACAGTCACAAGGCCATAGAGTGTAAGTTACTTCCCTCACCAAAGTCTGTTGCTACATGTTGGAACAAGATGACTGCCAGACTTTGTGAATATTCAGCCTTTCTCTTCCTCCTAAGGCTCTGTGGCCCCAGCTCCTTCCTTTCTCAGCTGTAGGTTAGCATAAGGCTTGTCTCTCTCCCCAGGGCTCGTTTCTCTCCAGGCTCAGCTGCTCTCTTCTCTTTACAAGGCCTGCTATAGACTATCAAGCTCTCTCTCTTCCCGGGGCCTCTGGCTTCTCTCTTTCCTCATGTATCTGCTTCTCTGTGTATTTACTTCCTGGGGCTCCAGCATCAAAACTCAAACTCTCCCCTCTGCTGTGTCATTTTTTCTGTGTGTCCCTGCCCACCAAGGGGGTAGGGACTCAATGTCCTACTGACATGGCCAAATCAAAGCCGTAATCTTAATTTAATCAAGTGAAAGTAAAACCTCTAAATCTAATACGATCTAATATGCCCAGAGGAACAGACCAGTTTACAAACATAATCCAATATCTATTTTTGGAATTCATAAACAATTCCAAGCTGCTACAGGGTGGGAATAGGAACATGTGCAAGATTTAAGGTGTTCAAAAGTTTCCAAAATATGCTGTTAGCACCAATTGTGAGAGGTGAGAAGGGCAATGTTACACAAGTGTCACTGTCAAGTTTCTATTTTCCGTGAATGAGGAAATGTGTTGCTATTAATCTAAATTGGAGAATATTGATAGAGAAACATCTTTAAAGGGAAATTTTGCATATAAGACAACAAGGGGAATATGACAAATATGAAAAAGATGTAAATGAATGTCAGGTGCCCAAGACCGCCAAATGTGGTGATCTGCATTTAGAGGTTTTTATGTAAATAGAGATCATGGGATTAGATGAGATCACCCTGGGAAAAGGGAAAGAGAGATAGAAGCCTGAGGGAGGAATTGTGGAAACACCAACATTTAAAGGACAGTTGAAGAGGAACCCATAAGTAAAGAAGAGTGAGGAGGGCGGGAATGAGCACAGAGAAGTAGGAGCAATAGCCTAAAGATTGCACCCTGGAAGACACGGATAAAGTTTCAGGAAGTGGTAGAAGTCATTCGCCTTTTCAAATGTGGAGGATAAGTGAGGTAAGAAAAGAAACGTATCCAAGGGATATGGCAACCACACAGTCATTGACAGCTTTGGTGAGAAAAGCTTCTGAGAAGTGCTGGGGAGCAGGCACTATTTTGGAGAGAATCGATAGCAATTCCAATTGACCTTTCATTCATCCTTTCAGCACATATTTGTGGATGCTACTATGTGCCAAGCACAGTGCTGTGCAGACCTAAACCAGTGAAAACAACAAGCCAATTGTCTGGACTAAGAGAGCTTACCTTCTTGTGTGGGAAGACGAGATAAATACATGCGGTAACCAGAAAAGGCTTCACTGAAGAGGTGTTTGAGGAGAGAACTGAATGAAGTGAAGGGGAGAAAGTGGTGCAGAGAGCAACGTGGGAGGAGGAAACAGTGCAATGGTTTTGAGATGGCCAATGTCTGGTGGGATGGACACTGTGGAGCCCAATATGGCTGACACGGAGGGGAGACCGCGTAGAAGAGTGGGCAAAGGTGCATCGTGAGAGGAGACGCGCAGGTCACGTGGGGCCTCGAGGAGAAACTGCAAGGGCATCTGGGGCTTATTCTAAGTGTGTTGGAAGACTTTTGCAGGTTTTAAATAGAAATGAATCCTGACTGGACTTATTTTAAAAGAATCATTCAATTGTTCTGTGGAGAAAAGAATATGGAAGTAAGGAACATAGAGTACAAGTATGGAATTCTTTTCCAAATAACTTAGCGTAAGGAAGGGAATGGATTTAGGTGACAGATTGCAGTGAAGTGTAGAAGGATTTTAATGATGAGAAATTTGAGCGTGTGTGTATATATGTAGACAAACACACACTCAAGTTTCTCATATTTATATATGTGTATTTGCTGTAGAAAAAGGAGGAGCCTATGATGAGAGAGAACGTGAAGATACAGCAAAGAAAATGTGATTGATGCAGTAAATTTTGGGGCAAGAGAAGAATAGATTTGGGCCAGAGGAAGAATAAATCTTTCACTGAATTAGAACAAAGGGATAAGGCGGAAGCCAACATTGCTAATTTTATAATGGGTTGCCAGGAAGCTGTAAAAGTCTTTGTCTATTGGCCTCCATCTTATTTTCCTAGGGCTGCATCTTATTTTCCTAGTACCACAAACTAGGTGGCTGGAAAGAACAGAAAAGCATTGTTTCACCAATTTGGAGGGTAAAGGCCCAAAATCAAGTTGTTGGCAGTGAAGATTGCTTCCAGCTGGCAAGGCCAGCAAAACACCACTGTCCCAGCTCAGGGGTATATCCCCTTTCCAGTCCCATGTCACAATCCAGTCCACAGGGATCTTAGGCATCCTTCCCGTCCATAAAACACCACTCTGGTCCATTGCATTGATGACATTATGCTGACTGGACTTAGTGAGCAAGAAATAGCTACTCATCTAGACGTATTGGCGAGGCATTTGTGTGGCAGAGTGTAGGAGATAAATGCATCACAAATCCAGGGGCTTCCACCTCAGTGAAATTTCTCCAGTTGTGTGGGAATGCCAAGTAATCCCTTCTAAGGGAAAGGATATGCTGTTCATATGGCCTTTCCTACAACCAAAGAAGAGGCACAATGCCTGGTTGGCCTCTGTGGATTTTGGAAGCAATATACTCCTCATTTGGGTGTGTTACTCCAGCCCATTTATTGAGTGATTTTTTTAAAAGCTGCTAGTTTTAGATGGGAAGCAAAACAAGAGGAGGATTTGCAATAGATCCTGGCTGCCTTGCAGGCTGCTCTAGTGCTTAGACCATACGACCCAGCATATGACCTTGTCATTAACAGAAGTTGTTTTAATTTTATGTCATATTGTTTGATATACAGGCAAATTTAAGACTGAATATTACCCAAGGACTTGCATCCCCTTCTGGGGAAAGGATTAGTGGAATTACGTTAGGTGAAAATATGACATTGTCATTGTCTTTATTTATAGATTAAGCCTGGTTTAAGGAAATGTGTATGGATGCCAAGTTGACGAGGTTGGATTGTGATTTCATGTGTCAACTTGGCTAATTTATGGTGTTCAGCTGTTTTGTCAAGTAAACAGTGGCCTGATTGTAACTGTGAGGGTATTTTGTGGGTTTAAATCGTTAGTCAATTGATTGCATCTACATCTGATTGCATCTACAATCAGCAAAGGAGATTGCCTTCAGCAATGAGAGGAATCTCTTCATCCAGAGAGAACTGAGAATTTCAGAAGTCAGAAAGATTTTCTATCTCTTCTTCAGACTTCTTCTCCTGGGGAATTCATCAACTTAATCATAGTCCCCAACTTCTGGCTTCTCCTGGGGATTCACTGTCACCTTAATCGTGTTTCCAACTTGTGGCCTGCCTGATGGAATTTGGATTTGCCAATCCCCATGGTCATGTGAGCCAATTCCTACAATAAATCTCTTAATTCTGACATATTTACATATTATGTCATATGACATGCCCGGAGCTAATACAGCCATGCTTATTCTGAGGTCTGTAGTGAAGCTCCATCACCTCTTCTAGCTTCCTGCAGTGGGTTGTTGGCAACCATGGCATTCTCAGGTGTCCCATGGCATTCTCCCCTCTGTTGTCTGTGTCCAATTCCCCTTCTAACAAGGACACCAGGCACATGTGATCAAAGACCCATTTGCACCCTGAATGGCCCCACTTTAGGTGGTCTAATTCCATCTGCAATGACTCTGTCTCTAATTAAGTTCATATTTTGAGTTCCTATGGATTAGTATTTTAACATATCTTTTTGCGGCACATAATTGAACATAATTCAATCCATAATAGAATAAAAGCTTCTATTTTCTGTATAAAATGGGTAGCAAGGCCTATAAAGGAATAGGAAAAGGGCCAGAATTAATTTTGGAAAATAGAAAAACTTATAGGATTAAAGGCACATAGAATGATAGACACGTATTATTATAGCCAAGCTGAAAATGGAAGCAGTGTTTTTGTAGTGGCATAAAGATAAACTTCGCATTTGCTGTAATTATCTATTTCCATGTGTTTCTGTCCTTATTGGGACTTAAAAGATAAATAGGTCAGCTACCATTTTCAGTTAATTTATTTACTTCTCCAATACATGATTTCAAAAATAGCCTCATTGTATATAACCTATTGCTTATACTTTGAAGGTAAAGGATTAAGCTATGGAGACTTTCTTAAAGTCACATATAAGTGACTGATATAGCAAGAAATAATCTCAATAAATCTAAACTCCAAGAGTCCTGCTTCAGACAACGAATATGCTGGGCAATGGTTTCATTTTAGAGAAAACATCCTCCACCATTTATTCTATCATATTAGAATTTTCCTAGAAAAGGGTATTATATTGTAACATTTGAAGAAGGAATGCAGAAAGTCATGGCCTTGGACTGAAATACATTTTTACTGTAATGATACTTTACACTTATGATATATTTTTATTTTTAAAAGCTTAGAAATCATAAGAATATGAAAATCCCTAATCTAAAACTTCCCAAATGTGTACTTTTTGCAATATCATTTGAATCATTTGAATTGGCTATGCCATCTTCCAACCTTGAAAGTATTTCTCCAAGGATTACTTATTCACAAAACAAATGCCATTAACATGAAGAGTTCAACAGTTGGTCACTGCAGGGTCATTCGATGTATGCCATTGCCATGCACACATGCTATGGTAAAGCAGGGCGTTGCCCTCTTCCCGGGAAGAATAGCATGATCTGTGATAAAGAGATAACAGAAGAGTAGTGTTTCGTTTTATAAAAATCTCAGTGTCGGTAGGCTCCTGGGCTTAAAGATGTCGTGTCCTGAACTGCACTATGCCAATGAAACTCTAGATATAATCGTTTGTGCTGTGTTTTCCCACTTTGACAGCGTGTGGATAAGTGTGGTCATTCCAAATACCGGTTAGCCTTTCCCATGCTGAGGCTGTGCCTTCCACGTGCTGAAGACTGGAATTAATTGCTAATGCCATGGATAAGCAAAGGAGGTCTCAGGCAGCCTTGGGTAGCCAAAGTACCTCCCTCAGCATCCAGGGAAGTTCAGACGAAGGGGGTCATAGTCCTGGGTAGGCGCTAGAGGCAGTCACACAAAGTGTTTGTTTCACACGGATAATTTTCAATGGCCTGATCACAGTATAGTATATCCCACCTGCGGGCAAGCACTGCTACCGCCCCCAAATAAATAAACGTGTGTACCAGAGTAAAGGAGAACGAAGAGGTCTCCACGGTCCCTGTGCACTCACTCAGCTGCAGTGGGAAATGTCCTGTGTGGCTACCAGTTCTTCAGACTGACC
>JAQZBX010078453.1:0-14119 GCA_029593785.1 Cabassous unicinctus
CCCCCCCACCCCCCTTGTTGTTTTTGCTCTCGCTGTCTGCTCTCTTGTGTATCTGCTTGTCTTCTCTTTATGTGGCACTGGGAACCAATCCTGGCACCTTCCCGAGTGGGAGAGAGGTACTTAATTTCTTGTGCTACCTCAGCTCCCTAGTCTGCTGCGTCTCTTACTGTCTCTCCTCTGTGTCTCTTTTTGTTGTGTCATCTTGCTGCGCCAGCTCTCTGTGTGGGCCAGCACTCTTGCACCGGCTAGCTTTCCTGTGCGGGCCAGCTCTCCACGCGGGCCAACTTGCCGTGTGGGCCAGCTTGCCACGTGGGCCAGCCTGTCTCTCACCAGGAGGCCCCGGGAATCAAACCCTGGACCTCCTATATGGTAGATGGGAATCCAGTCACTTGAGCCACATCCATTTCCCTATAGCTTTTGAAGTTGTCTTTTCTTGATTCAGCAATTGCCTAGTTAATACAGCGTTTACTTTTTTTTTTTTTTTTCTGTAGTTTTGAGAAAGGTTACTATCTTTAAGATTCCTTTGCCACCTTTGCCTGAGGGAGGTTAGAACAATGGCTGCCCTTAGAGCCACCTCTGAGCGATCTGATATAGTTGAACCAAGGTAGAGATCTGCAATAAGACCAAACATACTTGGTGTTTGGAGGACTAGGTCTTTATGATCCACTCTTGTACCAGAACTTTGGCAGAAGCCTGAGCTCCAGTTCCCACTGCTGCCTGCCATGAGGGTGGGGGAAGGGGATGGTATCTGCTGCAGGGAGAAACTCACTTGTATTTATTGTTAGTTGCCAGCATCTTCCTTCCACTCCTCCCTGGATTCTGCATAGTGTTCCACTAAGCTCCAATGTTTCAAAATAGTTGATTCAGAGTGTTCCTGCCAGTTAAATAGCTATTTTGGTGGAGAGACAGATTCCTGGAGCTTTCTGCTCTGCCATCTTCCCATAATCCTCCCACTTAAAAAATTTTTTTTTTCAATCTCTCTGCTCCTCAGCCTGAATCATTTCAATTGTCTTGTATTATAGGCCACTGATTCATTCTTCCACTAATTTAGATCTGCTCTTCAAACCCTCTAGGGAAATTTTCATTTCCATTATTGTGGTCTTCAACTCCAGTATTTGTGTTTGGTTACTTTAAAAATTTCTATCTCCTTATGTTTTTTTCAGTCAAAGACAAAAATCGCTGTCTTTTGTCTTTCTTGAATGTATCAGTTCAGTTAATATAGTTTCCTTCCAACTATATGTTGTTGGTATTTTAATTCTGCATTTCTAAAAGCTTTGTCTTTTTTCCCCCTCCATATTGTATTCTTTTTTTTTTTTCCCCTAAAGAAGAGCTGAATTAATTTAAGTAATTAAGTAACCTTGACTTACTTTTTGGAAGCTTCCAGTCTCATTTCTGTTTTTCATCAGTTTACTAAATCAGTGAATCTGTTTCTCTGATAGTTTATTTTAATAGAGTGTGAAGTCTTAGGCAAATTTTTAGTCTACAAACAGAAAACTACTTTAATTATTCCAGTTATATGTTTTCCCTTTAAGGAGTGTAAAAATTGAATAGGTACTTAATTAATTTTGTAAAATTCTTGAAAATTTTCCAAACATTTAAGAGCCTATATAAACACATAATAGCTATGGTTTAAAGGTTTTGTCTGTCTTCCATTACAACTAAGATAAATTAAAATAGTAGATATTAAAAGTTACGGGGAAGCGGGTATGGCTCAGTGGATAAGAGCCCCCGTTTACCATATGGGAGGCCCGGGTTTGTGTCCCGAGGCCTCCTTGTGAGGGCACGCCGGCCTGAGCGGTGCGGTGGGCTGATGCAGCAACCTCACGGCAGGAAGCGGGTGTGGCGCAATGGATAACGTACCCGTTTACCATATGAGAGGCCCTGGGTTCGCTTCCCGGCGCCTCCTTGTGAGGGCAGGCCGGCTCGCGCGGCGCCGTGGGCTGATGCGGCAAGACCTCACAGCAAAGGGGAGATAAGCAGACACAGAGAAGACACGCAGCGAATGGACACAGCAGCACAAGCAGCAAGGGGGGGCGGGGGGATAAATAAAAATAATAAATAAATCTTAAAAAATAAAATAAAATAGAAGTTATGTATTTCTCATTTGAACAGTTTGTCCCCTCCCCTCTCCTTTTGCCCCTGTTTATCTTTGATATTTAAAGGGAAATAATCTTATCAATTGCACATTCCCCTATTTGTTTTGATCATCTTAATGTCGCTTCAGTCTCTGCTAGGATATGTCTTCTTCCAAATATAGTGTTTAAGACATATGATCGCTCTTTAATACTTAGTCTATTTTGATGGTTTTTTGAGAGAAAAATGTGTGGTTAGAAAGAGGGCAAGAGCTTTTGTTGTTCTTACCATTAATGGTTTGAAAACCTAAGTTCTTTTTAAAATTAAATTTTAATTTAAATGTTTTGGTTTTGAAGTCTCTTTTAAGATCAGTTTCCTTATATGGTACCTTAGAGTCTGTGTTGTTTACCGGTAAGAGTAAGTAACTGTGTTAGTTTAAGTAATCTACAGGTTTGAAATGCTGTTATTTATAAATAGCTGCCCCTTTTGAGTACTTACTTTCGTTTCAGATATTGTACTGAGTACTTTTCAAACATCTTTTGTTTAATCCTTTAAATAACATTGTGAAGGAGGTTATTTAATTCCTATTTTATTGTTGCAGAAATTGAGGCTTAAAAGGGTTAAATAACTTTCCTAGCATCACATGGTTGGTAAGTAGAAGGACTAAGGTTTGAACCTATCTCTGTCTGATTTCAGTGCACATATTCTTATTCATTATGTTTCCTAATACATTAGTCAAAATTATTCTGTTCCCTTGCCTCTTAATTCCAACACTTAAAGCTGCTTAATACTCAAAATTCTTTCTTCTAAGCCTTTTTCAATGGAAATTCTGACATTTTGTTTTATTCTTTGTCTGTTGTTTGGTAATATAAGTGTAGAGGTGCTTTATTAGCAGTATCAGTATTTCAAGTTTGAAAAATACTTGAATACTTACAGCTTTGATTTTTTTTCCACCCACATATAAATCATAAATGTAAGTTAATAGTAACTGATACATTGTATCGCTTAGTGAATATGCTAAAGACGTGTTTGGTTTCTTGTATTCTCATGTCAGAACTGGCAAATTTGTAACTTTAGTCCTGTGATAAGTAAAGCATTTTAGGAAAATAATTCCTAAGTACTTGTACTTTGGACCTCTCTTGGGAAACTTCTGAAATAGTCTCCTAAGATTCTGCTTTGAGATTAAATAAAGACTCAATACATTCTGAGACTGGACACGAGGCGTTTTAATTTCATGTCATTGCCAGATGTATCCAATAAAATTGGCTGTTCATGAATTTAATTAAAAGTTCCTAGGAACTTAAAACTTAAGTTAGTTTTTATAGGCTCCATGACTCAAAAGCTCTTTAGTGTGTATTATGAATATTTGAGGGAGGGATAGTTCTGACCTAAACTGAAATAAAGTGATGCCCAATAGTTATTAGGACCAATAATTTTTAGGAAATAATGAAATTGTTATAACGAAATAATTTTTTTCATGTTCCCAGTTTAAAGTTAGCAAAGTTAGCTTCATTTTTAAGCCTATATTTTAATGAATCCCTTTTGTGTTATTCTGTGTGTTCTTTAGCTTAGTTTACTAGGTTGTCCAATAACAGGACAGCCTTGGAAATGACAGTTCTCTGTACAACGATAGGCCTTTTCTTTCACTTTTCTCTTTCAATCTGTGTAAATCACGATTTCAAGATTAAAATTTCATAGAGACAGCATGAACCCAGTAAAGAACCCAGAATTTCAAGGCAGAAGATATGAGTTTAAGTACCAAAAGCATTACAACTAGCTTCATGATATTTTCTGAGCTTCAGTAGCCTTATTTATAGAAATAGGATAAAAGTTCCTACCTCATCAGGCTTTATATTATTAATAATAATTATAATATGAATAGATAATAATATTAATAGATCGATAGATTACTAACCTTTAAAGACGTTTTTACAATCTATAAAGCACCGTCATTGGCAGTAATTTGATAAGGATATGTGTTTGTGTGTGTGTGTGTGTAAGTATGTATTTATATATAAATATGGAAGGACTTTGTAAATTCTGAAGTATTATATAAATATTAGTTGATATTTTCGTAGCCACGTAAACTTGAATAACTGTCTATTTTAGTTGCTTGAACAATGAATCTGAGTTTTCTAAAACTCAGATTCTGTTTAGCTAAAATAAAAGTTTTGGTGTGTTTTCTGACTAGGGTTAAATTTTTTTTAACATTAAAGTGCAATAATATCTCATTTCCATATTGTTATTCTCATTATAAAAATAAATAGCAATTGTGACCCAGTAAAAATCATGAGTGGTCAGGAATACTTGGGGGCTTCTTCATTTTTGGGAACTACAGTGAGATTCCCTCTCTACTAAAAGTGAGTAAGTTTATCATTTAGTGATAAATCAGTGTGTTTATTTAAAAATAAATATTTTGCATTTTATGTTTACAAAGTACCCCTCAGTTGTTAATTAGCCTATATCAATGTTTACCTCTATGAAAAGGGCTGGGCAAGTGCCTTTTCGGCTGGCTTTGGGCAGGATTTCCAGGAGTGGGGCCATTACTATGACTTCCAATTCTGGAGTCAGTTGATATTTGTCTGTATACTGTAAAGGGTCCTCAAAGCTTATTTTCTTGTTCAATTGCATCAGCATTTTTCCAGAGAAATTATTCTGAAAAGTTTCCAAAAAGAAAGAAAGAAACAAGAAAACCTTTTCTGTTAATTTATTTCAGAACCTCTTTCTGAAGTGTAACATATTAGGTTAGAAGACCTTTCTAAAGTGTCATCTAAATATTTCTTTTTGGAAGTTAAATAACTCAGCTAATTCTTTATTTAAAGCATTTGGTAATGAAATAGTCTTTGCCTTCAAGACTTTTACATTCTATTATTGGATATAAAACATATTTAAGAAAAGAACAACATGATATAAGGTAGTAGATAATAAGCATTAAGTAAGTGATTGTCGCAGATACTGCTAGTTGCCTGCCCAACACTCATTTTCACCTTCTCCTTATTCATAGAACCCTATCATATTTCAGTGGCAATGTGCCCAGCCTTAGCTATAGGTTCATGACAATCCTGTTTCCTAATTTCCCAGCCTCTTCTGCAACTGAAGGTGGCCAAGTGACCCAGTTTTAGCCAGTGATATCTGTTTTAGTTCTTGATTGCTGTTTAACAAATTATTCCAAAATGTAGTGGCTTAAAACAATGATCATTTAATATCGCTCATGATTTCTGTGGGTTAGGAATTCATAACAGGGCATTGGAGACAGCTTGTCTCTGTTTCCTAATGCGTGAGGCCTCAGCTAAAAGACTCAAAGATCTGGGAACTGGAAGCATCTGAAGGCTTATTTAATTCTGTCTGGCAGTTGATGCTTGTGTCTGCTGGGGTCCCAGCTGGAGCTCTTGGCTGGAACACTCACATTTGGTCCCAACATGGTCACAGGATTCTAAGAGCAAGCTTCTCAAGAGAGAGGACCTGATGTAAACTGTATCCTTTCTATGACCCAGCCTCAGACATCACATAGTGTCACTTTTGCTGTATTCCATTTGTTGGGACTGTCATGAACTCCCTCCCGGATTCAAGGGGAGAGAACATGACCTCTTCTCTTGTTGGAGTAGTGTCCATCACATTGTAAGAAGAAAATACGGGATGGGTAAATATATTGATGTGGCTATCTTTTGAAAATACAGTTTGCTGCAACAATAAAGGAAAGGTCTATGTGGGGTAGGGTCGAGGGGGTACTTCTAAGAAAGCTTTTACTTTCTAGTTAAAAGGAAAGTAATGTTTCTGGCATGGTCCTTTGTTGCTTAACCCTTCTTCCTGCCTTAGAGAGCAGCAACCATCTTGCAACAACGTGCTAAGAATGTTGGAGATAAATTATAAAGAACCTCGGTCCTTATTGACATCATTGGATTATTGAACCTGCCTTGGACTTTCTGCTTCCAGACTTTTTCTTCTATGAGAAAAATAAATACCTATTTTTTAAAATTACTTTCTTAATTTCTCAGCTGCAAAAATAAAAGCCGTACAATGGGCTGGCTTAAACAATGGGAATTTATTGGCTCATAGTTTTGAGGCTAGGAGAAATCCAAAATTGAGGTATTAGCAAGGCAATGGTTTCTTCCTAAAGACTGTGGCATTCTGGAGCTGGCTGCTGATAATCCTTGGATCCTTGGCTTTTCTGTCACATGACAATGCACATGGTGATGTCTTCTCCTTTCTCTTTCAGCTTCTTCAGGCTTTTTCCCATGACTTTCTGTTTCTATGTCTGAGTTTCATTCTGCTTATAAAGGACTCCAGTAATCCAAATCAAAGCCCAACCTGATGCATTTGGCCACACCTTAACTAAAAATAACATATGATGGGTTCAGACTCACAGGAATGGATTACAATTAAGAACATATTTTTCCGGGGTACATAATTCAACCTACCACAATTGCTATAGTAAGATTTTCAGTTATTTGTAGTCAAATTTCACCTTCAAACCTTATTATTGTCAAACTTGAGTGTGTCTCATATTTGCTTCGAGAGCTTGTTTAAAACAAATTGCTGGTCCCCTCCTAGAGTTTCTGATTAGGTCTGGGTTGGGGCCCAAGAATTTGCATTTCTAACAAGTTCTCATGTGATGCTGCTGCTGGTCATGGTACTTAAGTAAGGACAGTCAATCCTTTGGGAATTCAGAGAAGAAGGGCAGCCTTAGAGGGAGAAATAGAACCTGGGATAGATAGGTAGGATTTGGATGTTAGGATTGGAAAATTTCCACTTATTACAAATGTTATAAGCTAGACATGAAAGCAGAAAAGTGCAAAGGTTTTTTTTTTTTTAGGGATTTTGTGAGTAAATCTGCTTACTTGGAGCTGGAGTTTTTACTGAGGATGGAAGATTAGGTTAAAGAGGAAGTAATGACTAGATTAAAGAGGTGTTTGAAGGCTAGAGATAGACATTTCTTTTTCATGTAGACAATTGGAACTGTTAGTTTTCATAGGAGAATAACATGGCCAGGGCAGTATGTTAGGAGAATTAATTGGGGGTGGGGTGATGGTGTGGTAGAGTTAATTTAGGCATTAACTACACAGTTATTGAGCACTTATGGTTTCTTGAGTTTATTTTTAGGTACTGGGGATGAAAGGATGAATAAGATATGGATCCTTCCATCAAAGAGTGAGAGAGCCGAGTCTGGTGGAGCAGTTTTCTAAGTATGGTTTGAGGACCTCAGCGCAGGACCCTGAGACCTTTTCAAGAGAACTACGTCAAAACTGTTTTCATAATAATACTAAGACATTATTTCCTTTTTTCACTCTCATTCTTTCATGAGTATGCAGTGGACTTTTCTAAAGGCCCAATGGCATGTGATAACATCATCACCTTGACAGATAATGGAATATGTGATTGTGTATTCTTGTGTTTTAAAATTATTCTCACTTTTCTCATTTTTTTAAAATTCAGTCCCCTTTGCAGGAGTGGTATTTTATTTATTTATTTATTTATTTATTCATTCATTCATTCATTCATTCATCTCCCCTGCTGCTGAGATGGCTCCCTCACCTGTCTGTTCATTGTCTGCTCGTTTTCCTTAGGAGCACCAGGAACCGAATCTAGGACCTCCCATGTGGGAGGCGAGTGCCCAGCCGCTTGAGCCACTTCCACTCCCTGCTGGTTGTGTTGTCTGCGGTGGCTGCTGATTGTGACATCTGCTTGGTGGGGTGGGTGTGGCGTCTTGCTGTTTCTGGCATCTTGCTGTTTGCGGTGTCTGCTCACCTTCTTTAGGAGGCACCAGAACCAAAACTAGGACCGCCCAATTGTTTGAGCCACATTTGCTTCCCTCAGTTTTAATATAATAAATAACCATAGATATAACACACATAAAAGCTCTTTGGAATCTTCAGTAATTTTCAAAGTTATACATAGTCCTAAAGTCAAAAACTATGAGAACTGCTGTTCTAGAGGATAGATAGGAGAAGAGAATAATTGGGGGAAAAAAAGACTTTCACAGTAATTAAATATTAAGAGCTTAAATTAATGTCATAACAAATGGAAAGAAGAGGAAGAGACATATTCAATAGACACTGAAAAAAGTTATACTATCCCATGTCAATTAGAGTGTGGGGAAATAGTTACTGCTAGTGAACATGTAAATTAGTCCCAGCCTTCTGGAGGGTTATTTGACAAAATGTATTACAAACCCTGAAAATGGAAAGATGTAAATAAGAAATTATCTTTGCAATTTTGTTTACAGTATTGGCAAAAACTCATAAATTGCCTAAAGAGCTTGATTAAATAAGTTATTATATTCATTCAATGTAATGTTGTGTAGCCGCTAAAGGTAATGATGTGAATGAATATTAATGATGTAAAAAAAATCTGTTCTTTAAAAATCTCAGTTGCGTAATAATATTTTTGCCATTATCCATTTAGTACACCTTGTTTTAAGTTTTATGGTTAGAAATACTTATTTCTATAAAACTTAACATCAATTGATAAATACAAATTTTAGGCATGATAGTTTTTTTACACTTTTTTAACCTTTGGCCCATTTTGAAATTATAGGTCAAGATATCCACAGTGGACATTGTGGAGCTATGTATATAAGTATGATTAACATTAACATGTACCTTGTAATAATACTGTTTCCAGAGGAGATTTATTCTTCTTTTGACCATTGTTCTCTTGTTTCTGCTTTGATTATAAATATTTAAACAAAAATTATGTTGTATGAAGGAGAGAGTAAAAGTTAACTGTATTTTAAAAACAATTTAGGAAACTAAATCATTGCTATTAATTCTGCTTTGCAGATTGCTATTGTTCACTTTCAACTGCTAAGGTCAGTGTTGATACCTTTTTATTTTCCCCCTTTCACTTGTTTTGTGCTGTGCCACATTGTACAGTGACTTGGAATAGGTACCAGTTGATTTCAGATTGAAAAGCATAGACCTACATCTGAAGATAGCCTTGATTAATAATTTGTATTGTGCAGTTCAGATCTCATTTTGAAATAATAGTTCTTCCTTTGCAATGTCAGTGCTGAATGGAAGATAAAATCCTCATGAAATAGTTAACCCAGTCTGTAAGATGTTCACATTCTTTTAGTATTAATCGTTTTTAAATTGTTCTATCTGCTAGTGATTTATGACTAAGGTGTTTGCCAAGTTTTTTTAGGAACAGCTGTAGTGCAAGTCTTGAGTCCATATAGTTGATTCCAGCTTTTGCTTTCTGTTTACCAGCAAAGAATGATTCTTACAGAGAACATTACGTTTCCTGAGTCTAGGAGTTCTGTGAGGTAGAGCAACTTTGGGGGTCAGATCACACAGCCTACATTTTTTATATAGCTTTCAGGGGTCTCTATGAAGTTTATGGGATTCTGATTTTTCCTTGAACTAAACTGATATTTGGCAATTGTGAGATGTGACTAGATCTTACCTTTTTAGATGTGTTCTCTGTAAGTTTTTCCTCTGTGTTATTAGAGGGAAATGGTTTTTTTAAAAAACAGCTTTATTGAGGTATAATTTACATACTATAACATTCATCCAAGGTGGGCATTTTGCTTCCATGAAAAGACTGATAGATTCAAGACTGAAGCCCACATTTCTCTGTCTAGTCATTTATTAATTTATTAATTTATATGTCCCACAGAATGAGTTTATTTCTTACTTTATTGTTACGCTACTATATATTTTGCTGGTACTTTTATTCTTTTTTTATATTCTAGAATTTTGCATATTCTGAAATAATAAACTTTTTGCCATTTCATATTGATAAAGTATTTTGAAATTGTTTTTATAGTTATACTCTAATATGAATTCTAATAGATGAAGGAGCTTAGAAAGACATCTATAAGAATGCAGTTAAGATTTTAAAGATGACCCAGTATTTCACAAAGCAGGAAAATGTGGTGCAATGGATTGAAAATCAAAGGATAGCATTGGATTGGTGAACAGAGAGAGAGAAGTATTTATATTGGGTATCGTTTATAGCCTAAAGAACATGTGTTCCTCTTTCTTTATTACTCATGGGCCCAAGATTTTTTTTCAGGATTTTTTCCACTTCCCTGAAACCTATGTGCTTCAGGAAGCTAATCCCTCCCTCAGTTCAGGGTAGGCCTGAGTGTTCCAAGGTTTACTTAATCTTCCTTGCCAGTCAGTGATTCAGGGATGAGCATGTGACCCAGTTCTGGCAAATGGGATGCAAGGCAAGACTTTTAAGCTTCTAGGAATGTTCTTAAGAGAGATCCATGGGAAGCCACTCGCTCGTTATCTTTCTGCAGGACCATGGCCAAGCAAACATGTAGCCCTGATTACTATTATCATCCCCGCTGTATCCAAGAATGTGGAGCTGACCTTAGGATGAAGGTGACAATGTGGATGGTAGGGCAGAAAGACCATGGGCCCTTTCTGGCATTTTGAACAGTCTTAACTCTGGATTTCAAAATATGTAAATCTGTGTATTTCTTTTATGGTTTAAGCTTTTGGTGTTGAAATTGTGGTTATTAATTGGCAGTATCAGCATTATCTGGGAGTTTGTTGGAAATTAGGAATTTCAGGCCTACTTCAGTCAAACTGAATCAGAATCTCCATTTTTAACAAGCCCCCCAGATGAATCACATGCACAAAAAATGCTTGAGAAATGTTATTTGAAGCCACTTCGAATTTTTTCTTTTTTTCTAAGAGGTACTGGGGATTGAACCCAGGACCTTGTACATGAGAAGCAGGCAGTCAACCACTGAGCTACATCTGCTCCCCGAGTTTTTATTTACTTGCAGCTGAAAGCATTATGGTAGTACGTTCTAGAGTTTTTTCTAAAGAGGTACAACCTCCTCCAGACTCATGACATAAAGAAATAATGGGTGTGGGAACCATCTCTGGTTATAATAGAAACAATATTTGTTGTGTCATAAAACAGTTTAAAAAATTCTTATCACATGTTGGCTAATGTATAGTTTTTTTGGTTGTTTTTAATAGTTATTTTTAGATGAAATCTAAAACTGTAGTCCTTACTACATGTGGTCAAAAGGACCCTAATGTTACTTTTGGCAGGTCAGGAGATGTGAGTTTAGTTGTGCTGGCTGAAAGCCAGCTTTGCGAGTTGCATTTTACTTCCTTTAGGATTACCCCCTCCCATTCTTTCCTCAGTTTTGTTGCTAGTTCATTTGGATAGAGTTTTCTACTGTACCTCTGTTCCAGAATTGTTAATCTCTGGGGAATAGCTCTTAAAATTGCTGCCTTTTAGACCAGATGTGTGTTTGTTTAAGTTACATGAATAAAGAAAAGAATTTAATTTCCCTGCTGTGAATTCTAAATTATCTGTGTACATGAGGGTTAGAGATAGTATGAATAAATTGAATCCACCAGCAATCTAGGAATTTTACTTGAGAATTTTTTTTCCTCCTACTTTTTGCAGAGTTAGATGCAGCATTTAAAAAAAGCAAAACATTTAAAGATTGTAGTTTTTTGTCTATTTTTCTAGAGGCCTAATGAGTCTGGGCAGTATGAATTGGATGATTTGATTCACAAATTAGATTATCATTTTATAATTAATTGAAAGTGAACTGTATCTGTGGTATATTTTACAGTAAGAATTATCAAAGGTCTGACTTCACTTAGAAAGGTCTTAACTCTAAAAGGAATACTTTGTAAAGAAAATGCAACTATGCTGATTTTTAAAATCATTGTTATCTGTTGATTTTTTACTATGTGCTGGGCATTATGATAGATACTATGGATAATTTATTTCTAATTCTTTTCAGAATAACCCTGAATTTTAATTTCAGGGTAAGTTCTTTTCAGAATTACCCTGAATTCTTTTCATAATTACCCAGAATTTTACTTTTCAGAGTTACCCTGAAAAGTAGATCACTTATTCCCCATTTTAGATGTGATAAAATTGAGCCTAGAGAGATTAAGTAATATGCCCAAGATCATATAGTTAGGAACCCAGGACTGGTACTCCCAAACTCATTCAGGCCCTCAAGGAGTTTTAATTCTGCTGGGTGGGAGATAGTCATGTAAACAGCTCAATATAATATAATGCAAAATGAAGTAAAATTTAAAAATGGATACAAACAACACTTGGTGAGAACATAGAGGAAGAAGGGATTAATTCTGACCAGATGATTCTGATGCACATCAAAGTTGAGAGGCATTTTTATTTGGAAAAAAAAAAAAAAGACTAATAGACAAACTGTAGTTATTCAGACTTTGGTGTTTGGCAGAAATTTTCCTGAAATGAACAAACTGAATTTTATTATTGTAAATGATAGAATTCAAGCTTTTAAGCAAAAATGAGAATTTAGAAAACTTATCTGTCACTATGAACTTGGCAGGTTCCAATATGTAAAGACATTTTTGATGTGATTGGTGGCATTCGAAATGTGTTAACGTTGGAACATCTACATAACCAACATTTTCCACATGATATCATAAAATCATGCATGGGTAATGATCCATTCAAAGTGCAAGATAGAACAATGGATTTTAATGTAATACTATTACAAGTTTATTGATGTAGTTTCAGAGTCCATATTACAACTAATCTTTTAAAAAATTATCATTTGTTGAGTTTTAGTGTGCTGTCAAGGAAGAATATCCACAGTTATCTGAAAAAGCCATCAAAACACTTCTTTTTCTTGTTACATTATCTCTGTGAGGCTAGATTAGCATCAGCTACTTAAACCAAAACAATATATTGAAACAGATTGCAGAAGTAGATATGAGACTCTGCCTGTCTTTTAGTTGTCTTCTGAGGTTTTCAGAAATATAAAACAGTGCCAACTCTTCTCCACTAATTTTTTTGGAAAATAGTTATTTTTCATAAAAATATGTTCTTTATGTTAATATGTAGTGAATTTATTGTTATCTTAAAATACATTAGTAAATAAGTGTTTAAACAATTATTTAGTTTTAATTTCTAATATGGTAAATATCAATAGATATAATCTACATAAATAAAAGCTCTTTGGGAACTCAGTTTTTAAGAGTGTAAGGGGGTCTTGAGACCAAAAATTTGGAACTCTTTGGCCTATGCTATTATGATTAACCACCATGTCTCTTTTCTTTCAGATTTTTATTACCTGGTTACTTATCCTAAAACAATTTTTATGCTTCTCTTATTAAGTGGTTCTTTATTACCTACTAAATAAAATCTAAACTGTAAGTTTCCATTCAAAGTCATCTATTACCTGGCCCTAACATACTTTTCCAATCTTGTCTTCCCCAGTTTCCTGAGAGACACCCTTTAGAATATTCTTTTGAATGTGCATTCATTCATTCATTCATTCAGAAAAAATACCTGTTCTCACTGAGTTTTTATTCTAATACCTGCCCAATATGGTAGCCACTAGTCACAGGTGGCTGTTTAATTTTAAATTAAATTAAATTAAATTAAATTAAATTAAATTAAATTCAGTTTTTTAGTTTCAGGGGCTACATTTCAAGTGTTCAGTAGCCAGAAGTGACTATTGGCTACTGTATTGGACAGCACAGATATAGAACATATCCACATTGTAGAAAGTTCTTTCAGATGGTGCTATTTTAATAAGTAGTCTACTCTGTTTCACCTTTCTCCTGAAATGCCTTGCATTTTCCTTTCTCTTCAGGACTCCTTATGTGCCCCTCCCTGCACTGGCTCCCTCACCTCCCTCCCTACCTTCCTCCAATTCCCTGGCATGCTTTCCTTCCTGTTATTTATCAAAATCAACATCTTTGTCTAACTCAAATACTACCTCTTTTAAGATAACTCCAGTTGCATAAAATCCTTTATTTCTATTTTTATAATAGTAATTTTGTTCTGTGATATGCTTAGTGAATATATTAATTTTTAAAATCTTAATTTATACTCAGAAATCCTCCAAGGCATTTCTGTTAGGTGATGCTACCTTAGGAATAAAAAATATATTTCTATAGTTTTCTTGTCTCTCTCCAGTTTCAGAATCCATCTGTTTGTCTCCTAGGTATGTCTTCTTGGATGTCTCTTAGGTGGTTTAAATTCATTATGTCCAAAACTCAACTTTGAAGAGCATGCATGGCTTCCTTTGGCTAAAGATGAGAATAATTGGGTCTCAAAAAAA
>JAQZBX010078454.1:0-14121 GCA_029593785.1 Cabassous unicinctus
ATTAAAAACTCACGGTTCTGGTTCTGTCGTCGCGATTTCTCTCTTTTGTCCCTCTCTCCTCTCGGTGGTATGCAGTCTTTCCCTGCTGTCCTAAACCCTAGAAGATCTATTTTGGGTCTGTTTCAGCCTGTTCTCTAGCTATTTTTCTGGAGAAGAGATTCCTGTGTGTTACTACTCAGCCATCTTCCCGGAAGTCCTCAGTCAATGCCCTTTTATATATCATTTTACAAATATTGGTATGTACAGTGAAAAATCTTGATTTTTATCAATAAAAAAAAAAAGTCAATGCCTTAATAAACATTTGTTGAAATATCAAATGCCAAGGATAGAGCTGCATGATAAGAGATACAGCTGTTTGACTATTATACAAAGGAAAATACCGTGTTATACAATGAACAAAATCATCCTTAATAATGATTTATTGGAAGATATGAAAGTGTCCTTCATGTGGCCTTTTCCTCCAAAGGCATAACATAAATCCAACTCAGTGAAGGACATTTTTCTGTGAGACTGAGATAACACCATCTTCTTAGAACTTTCTGGTGATCAACATGAATACCAGAATCACTGTTGAAAAAAGTAGTCAAAAAGCACACCCTTGAGCAGGCAAGATTTTGATAGGATCTAGATCACTATCAGTTCAACGTTAAATTTCTTGAGTAAGGTACAGTGCACACATCCTGTGTGGTAGATTAAAGAAGATCCAAGTGTTTTGGATAGGAGATAGCAAGGTTGTACATTCTGTTGGAAGTCTGAGCAAACTATTAAAAAGACGAGAGTCCCTCCATCTCCATGCAGAGGTGGGTCACATCCTCTTCTACATAAGCCCACACTCCAGTTATGCTGGATACTCACTTTCTCCAAATAAATCACCCACCTTCCCACACCTCTGTCATTTTCTCCACCTGGAATGCCTCCTCTTCTAATTTCTACCTAACAATATTCATTTCCAAAGGCCCAACTCATTGTGAACAAGTCATACAGATAATCCACCCTCCCTCCCCTTACCGCCCATTACCTTCTTCCATATTAAACTTTTGACTGGATACTTGGCTAGCTGGCTTTAGACTACATTTCCCAGGCTCCTTTGTAACCAGGTTAGGCCAAATAACCAAGTTCCGTTCGACAGGTTGGTTCAGCCATTTTTGGGTCTCAGCCTTAGAGGATCTGTTGTATATTCCTCCATCCTCTCTTCACCCTTCCCACATGCTGAAAGAGATGTGGCGATGACCAAGCTTTGACTTTACACATGAAAACAATACCCTACAGGGCAGTGGAGCAAAGCAACAAGATAGAACAAAACTGCAAGGCCTTGTGGAGCTGAGGTGCCCCACCAGCCTGGACTGCCACCTATATTTGCACTGTTACATGAGAGAAAAACAAAACTATATCTTAAGATTGATCTTATATAAGTCAATGTGTTTTGGGGATCTCTGCACCATAATTTATTTAATCATATATTGCTTTCTCTGTGAAACTTTCCCTGAGAGCCCTGTCTAAAGTCCTGTAGTGAGTACTTTGGTATAATGGTCATATAGCACTCCACACGGTATTATAGTTATTTCTGTGCATATCATGCTGTCCCTAGTGGACTATAAGTTTCTTGGGGCTAAGGCTACATTGATTTGAGATAATTTATGAATTCTAAAAAAGAGATATAGATTATGTTTGTAAACTGGTCTGTTCTTCTGGGTCTAGTACCCTTTGATTGTATTAGATTCAGCTGAGATGCCTTTGATTAAATTATGTTAAGATTAGGACTTTGATTCAATCATGTCATTAGGGCATGCAGGGTTGATTCCCTGCCCACTTGTCCCTGCCCCCTTGGTGGGCTATGTAAAGGGATAATCAATCAAGAAGGCAAGAGAAGTAGATACACAGAGAAGATATACAGAGGATCCTGCAGCCTGGGAAGAGAGATGAGCCTGAGAGTTTATAGCTGACCTTGTGAAGAGAACAGAACAGCTAAGCCTGGAAAGAAATAAGGCCTGGGAAGAGAGACAAGCCCTATGCCAGCCTACAGCTGAGATCAGAAGAAGCTGGACCCATGGAGCCTTAAGAGGAAAGGCGGCTGAACCCTAGCAGACATCACCTACCACCTTGCTTCAACAAGTGGCAACAGACTTTGGGTAAGGAAGCAGTCTTGAGTTGGACTCTTTAGGGCCTTATGACTGTAAGCTTCTACCCCAAATAAATACCCCTTATAAAAGCCAAGAGAGATCTGGTACTTTGCCTCAGCACCCTCTCTGGCTCACTAATACAATATCCCCCAGAGTAATCAACACAATGTCCTGTATATGGACACCACATGAATAAACAGTGCTTCCCACCCATTTACTCTTTTTAGAAGTGAGACAAAGATAGCAGCAGAAAGCAAATACACAACATATTTAAACAGAAACCAGAAAGAATGCAGCTGACAAATAAGAGGCCTGGTGTGCTGAACCGGGAATAGTAATTCTCCAAAAATAAATGTATGGTGGTAACAAAGCCTAAAGAGACCTCACCTAAAAACACAGATGGTCACTGAAGCTCTGGATGAGACCTTTCCTTCCTCCCACTGGCTCCTTCCATCTTGGAAGACTGACTTGATAGCCACATGCTTTCAAGACCTGAACAAACTGGACAACCTCCCCCTGGGCACTTGTCCATAACACCAGAGCTATAAATACGGTTTCTCAGAGGGTAGTGGGGAGAGAAGCACCAATACTGTTCTCCCAGACCATCCTGGAAAAGTGTAAGAAGGAGAGAGTATTTCAAGGTCATCCAAGAAAACAATCATAAGGGTGAAGGGTCTGGGACCACGCTGCTTGGGAGTGAATCCCAGCCCTGCTGCTTACCAGCTGGGCAACAATGGACAGTAGTCTAAGTAACTGAATCTCTTTGCACCTCCATTTCCTAAAACAGAGATGATAATATTAGCTACTCATGAGGTTGTTGTAGGATTAAGTGAGTTTATCCATGTAAGGCACCTAGAAGAGTGCCTGGCAGCCAGTAAAAGACTGTTGCTGTCATCTGTGTCAACCTTATCCTAGCTGTCATTACCCTTGGAGGTAGCTGACTCCATAGGACCCTCTGTGCAGTAGGTAGAGCAAATAAAATACTCATTTTCCGGATAAGAAACTGAGGCTCAAAGGGAATTGCCAGAGTTCACCCATCAGAGAGGCAGGACCCACAGGCATCCTGGCTCTAAATTGTATGCTAATGGGGAGCACTGAAGCCTTCCCCGGGGGCTCTGATCCTGCACCCCAGATAGGCTGTGGGCTTCAGGAGGGAGGAGGGCAGAGAGTGCGGCCCAGCCCAGGGGCCTAAGAGCTGAGGGGAGGCTGTAATACCCTCCTCCTCTTTGAGGGACTCTTCTGGGAGTCGTGGGTGAGGAGCCGGTCCTCTCTGGCCAGCTCCGTACTCACTGCCCAGCCCCCAGCAGGCTCTGGAGCCCCTCCCGGGCCCTAAGCAGCCCTAAAGGAGCGGAGACTTCTCTGCCAGGCTGGGTCCAGCCAAGGGGAAGGTGAGGGGTGGATGTGGAAAGGGGCACCAGGAAGGTGCTTGGTGAATGTTTGCTGATAAAGAACAGATGAAGATATATGAGGGGACCAAAACGGCACAGATAATGTCATGAGTGAGGATTCATAAAGGAAGTACTGAATGAGGAAGTGTAAATGAGAAAACAGAAAACAACGTTTGTTTGGGCAGTATCAAGGCACAGGTACTAGGAACTTCCTTTTGATGTCTTGGCCCTTTCAGTGAGCCAGGCTGTGTGTGTGTGTGTGAGTGATGCAGGCAAGGGAGGAGGACAGAAAGTAAGGCAGAAAGAGTCAAGGAGACATACAGGTTCTACCTAAGAGGAAAGGAGAGAAAGAGAGAAAGAAGGGAGGGGAGAGAAGAGGGAAGAAAAGGGAAGTCAAAGATAGAGAGGAACCGAGAAAAAGAGACAGAGAGCCACACAGTACCACAGAAGCTGAGAGAGTCTTCATCATTGCCGGTTTTCAAAGTGCACCCCTCCCTTAAAAAATGAACAGAGAAGCAGCTTCTCTCCCTGAGGAAGTTCCCTTTCAGGAAAGTTCTGGAAGGTGCTAGTAGCTAGATGTTGACCAGCATCCCCAGCCTCCACTGGCTACTCCCCCATCCCCTTCCTTTATTGCTATGATTTGTGTGCCCTCTTTCTTTCATAAAGTTGAAGAAAAGGTGCTGCTGTGGCCCCTTCTCAGGTGACTCAACAAGTCGGGCAGGTGGAATTCTCCTGTCCAATGTGCCATGGAGGGCCTCTGAGAAGAGGGCACACACCATTCCCATCCCTAGGTTAGAGGGTCACATGAAAACGAAGTCCAGAGGCTCTTGGGCCCAAGGCCAAGTCACCCAGCTTGCCAGTTGGTGGTGGACAGACCTGGAGACCCCTCTGTCCTCCAGGGACACCCACCCCCATTTTTGCACCCAGCAGACACAAAAGTGACACCAAACCGGGGCTCCCAGTTGGGCTGAAAAGAGCCCTGTCCCTGGAAAGGGCCGCTTTCTGGGCTGCTATTTCCAGCCCCCACACCACGCCCTCGGTCACAGGGTGGTGAGGCCTCCTGGAGCCTGGAGCTCAGCGCTTTACCCCATGAACTTCCTCCCAGGTCAGGGAGAACTCCAGGCCTTGCCTTGGCTCCAGAAGACACTTGAGCCAAACAACTGACCTTGGGCCTGCCCGGGACCCTCCTCGTATCTGCTTTCCAGTGGGGAAGACTCCAGTTTCCAGTCCCTTCCTGCCCAGGCGCCTGCGCCCTTAGCAGGGTCAGCAGGATGGGCTTGGAAATTCCTGACCCCACAGCTCCAGTCCCAGTCTCAGGACAGACTTGCTCTGGCCCCAACAACTTGAATCCAACCACACCCCAACTCAGCGAGGTTCTTACAGAGTCGCAGGCTCCTTCAGGGTGGGGGTGAGGGGCCCTGTCTCTGTCCCTGGCCTCTGAGGCCCATGGAGATTCCATGTCTTACAGCTGTATTCCCAGCAGGCCTGGCACTCAGCAGGCACACAGTCCTGGATGGGTGACTTTCCACTTCTGATTCCTGGGACTCTATAGATCATGTTTAACTCTCTTAATCCAACACCAGCGCAGCTCGGCCCTTCCTGCCATTTCTGCCACAGCCACAGGAGCCCATAGGAACCCCTTCCTGACTGGACAGACCCAGAAATACTCAGCCAAAGAGAGGTCAGAAGACTGTGGGCTGAGGAGCTTTCTGGGCTTCTCCTCCACCCCAAACCTAGTATATTCGTTTCCTAGGACTGCTGTAACAGTTTACCACAAGCTGGGTGGCTTAAAACAAAAGAAATTTTTTCTCTGACAGTTCTGGAAGCCAGAAGTCCAAAAAATGAGTTTCACTGAGCCAAATAGCAGGGCCCTGCCTTTCCAAGAGGCTCGAGGGGATAATCTAGACTTTGCCTCTTCCAGCTTCTGGTGGCTCTCGGCATTCCACGGCTTGTGGTTGCATCACTCGTCTCTGCTTCCGTGATTATATGGCCTTCTCCTCTACTCTCTGTGAGAGATCTCCCTCTGCCTCCCTCTTTCAAGGATACACACGATTGCATTTAGGACTCACCCAATTATCCCAGGATATTCTCCCCACCTTGATTTAATCGCATCAGCAAAAAAAAATTTTTATTTTTTTTTTTGCCATAAAAGGGAATATTCACATGTTGCAGGCATTAGGACCTAGATATCTACAGGGGCCATCACGTAGCCTATCACACCTGGCCATGCAGAAACTCTGGATGCAGAAAGATCCAAACCCTCCCCAGCCCTAACTCTGTACCCCCAGCTACCTCAGAGAGGGGGCTGCTAGGAGAAGCAGCATCAGTTCAGACAAGGAAAGAGCATGGCAAGGAGGAAAGAGCATCAGACCAAGAGTCTTGTTTAGTTCATTCAGCTAACACTTACTGAGTGCCTTCTGTATGCCAGGCACTCTGCTAGGTGTGTCAGTTTCCTTGTCTGTGAAATGGGGGAAATGAGTGCTATTAACTCTTATTATTACACAGTAGGTGTTCAAGAGACGTGATTTGTTTTAATACCAAGGCAAGTAGGTGTGGAAAAAACAGGACAAATCAGGGTCATGGAAGCCACAGGAAAAGATAGTTCCTCAATACCTTGTTTGATCCTCACAACCACTTTGTGAATTGGGTGGTATTTTCATGTTCCAGAGGAAACAAGTAAAGCTCAGAAAGTTAAGGCCTGGCAGGCACAGTTGACATTCACCACATATCCGTGTTTCTCCAGGTCTTCTGAGCAGGTGTTTTTCCATCATACTTTCTTGACCAAGCTTTTTAAAAGAATTGTCTACACTTACTGTCTCTACTTCTTTACCTCCCACTCACCCTTCCAGCCCCTTTGGTCAGTCTTGTAATCCAGCTATCTATTGGATTTGCCCTGTGGCCACAATATTGCGAAATCCAATTGACAGTGTTAAGAGGTTTTTCTTTTTTTAATTTATTATTTTTTTTTTTAATATACTTAGATTACATAAATGTTACACAAAAAATATAAGGATTCCCATACACCCCACCTCCCACACCTCCCACAACCTCCCACATAAACATCCTTCATTAGTGTGGCACATTAATTGCAACTGGCAAACACATCCTGGGGCTTTGTCATTAAGCATGGACCATTGTTGACATTGTAGACCACACTCTCTCCCACACAGTTCTGCATGTTGTATGATGATATAAAATGGCCTATATCTGTCGTTGCAATTTCACTCAGGATAATTCCCAAGTCCTGAAAAAGCCCATGTATTACAACTGCTTTTCCCTCTCCCCGTTCCCAGAGCCTCCAGTGGCCACTGGCTCCACATCAATGTTGTAATTTCTTCCATTGCTTGAATCACAATATGTCTATAGTAGAATACCAGTAAGTCCACTCTAGTCCATAGCTCTTCCCCCCATCCTGAGGAGTCTGGGATGGTGATGTCTACTCCACCTCCAATTGAGAGGGGGCACAACTGGATTTCTAAGGAGTGTGACTCTGTTGAAATATTTTCCTCTGTTGATTACTCTGTTAGGAAGAAACAGAAAACTTGACCCAAACTGGCTTAAACAAAAATATAATTCATTATACCACATGGGAAAAGTCCCAGAGGAAGAGCGGATTCCAGGGACGGCTGATACAGTGGATCAGCAATGTCATCAAAGACCCCAGTTCTTCCATTTCGCCTCCCTGCCATCTGTGAAGTATTAACTTAGCCCCTCAGCTGGTTTTCTTTATGGTCACAGGAGCACTGCAGCAGTTCCAGGTATCACATTTAGGCTTGACAAAGTCCACAGGTAAAAGGACCATCTCATCCTTGCCTCTGTCTTAAGAACAAGGAAACCTTTCCCGAAGCCCTCTAGAATGCTTCCCTTCATGTTTCATTGGTCAGATGGGTCACATGTCCTAAGCCAATCTCTGGAAAGGGGAATGGGATTCACAATACTGTCTTCCACTATCAAGATCCACTCCTTGGGGCAGGAAGATCTGCTTGCTTGTGTAGAGGAGGACAGACACTTTTTGGGAAGGAGGAGGAGTGACATGTGTTGGGTAGACACTCAGGGCACCTGCAGTAGTTTCCATGCATTTCCTTTTCCTGGTTCTCCTGCTTCTATGACCACCCTCTCTCTTGGTGTCCTCTCCTGGGTCCTCTTCCTCTAAAGGTAGCTTACACGTTTATTTCCCTGAGAATTCTGTGCCAGAATTCTTCTGGTCATTCTCCACACCCTCTTCTTAGACAATCTCATCCACATCTATGATTTTAATTTCCACCTATATGTCCAGGAGCCCAAATCTACACCTACTGCTCTTGACCTCTAGACCCAAATATAACTGCCTGCTACATGAAGTCCCAAGGGAGTCTCAAAGTCAACATATCTAAAACAGAACTGGTCTCGACCTTTCCTTCCCAGCATCTGTTCTTCCTCTTATGTTTGTGGTTTGGATTAGTAGAACCACCTTCCATTCTCTCAACTAGTCCTTCTACCCCATCAAATTGGTCACCAAGCCTGGGACTCCACCCCTAAATCTCAAATATATCCTCCTTGTCCTCACAGCAGCTGCCTGGGTTAGAACCTTGTCATTTCTCTCTTAGTGCATCATAATGGTCTCCTAACTCCCGTCTGGGAGCCCTTAACCCACCTTGCACAGCTGCCAGAGCAGTCTTTCTCAGCCATAGGTCTTGTTATGCCCATTCTAATCCATATTCCCAAGCTTCTGAACAGGGCCCACTTGGCCTTCCATGAGCAGGCGCTGACTCTGATGCACCTGCACCACCCCCCATCAGCCCCTCACTCTGCATTCCAATAACATTGAACTCCCACATCATGTCACTCCTCTGAGCCTTTGTACATGCTCTTCCCATAGCCCAGAACACCTGCCTCCCACCTGTCTCCTTGGAAAACTTGTATTCTTCCTTTAAAACTCAGCTTAGTTGTCACCTCTACAACAGAGCCTTTACTGATTCCCTCCTGATAAAGTTAATCAGTGCTTCCTCTGTGCAGCGCCCTTCATTTTACATAAACTTTTATTGAGCACTTACCATGTGCCAGGCACTGAGGTACAACAAGGAACACAACAGACATGGTCCCTACCCTGCAGGAGGAAGAGGGAAAGGAAACAGAGCTGAGCTCAGTAGAACAAGATGAAGTGACATAATGGGAGAGGACCTCAGGGAAGACTTGCACAGGCACCTGAAGGACATAGGAGTTCATCTGGTGAAGGGGAGAAAGGGAGCCAGGCAGAAGGACTAGCACTGGGCAAGGCCTTGAGGTGGGAAGGAGCGTAGCACGTCTGAAAAACGTAAAGTCAGCAAGCCTAAACCTTGCACATGCTTCTCTTGTTGGACTCCCCATACAGGTTCACCTACTGGCCTTCCCTACTGGGAAGAACCCCTAGAGGGTGGGCTCTACACTGACTCACCTCTGCTTCTCTTGCCTACTGCAGGGTGTGGTGTGACCCCCAGGAGAACCAGGGGACTTCTGATGAAGGAAGAGCCAATGAGCCCACTGAGGTGTTGCATAAACTGAGAAACTCTCCTTCAAGGCAAGCTTATCCCGAGGGAAGGGGTTGAGGGGTGGTTTCCTAGGACCCACCCTCATGTCTGCACCCAGACTTCCCAGCAGTCACCTGGCCCCATGGGCAGCAGAAGGTGTTGCTGCATCACTGCCCCCAAGGGCAGCCACCCCCTGGCATATCCCTTCAGGCTCTTCCCACTGGCTAAGGGATGGGCAGAAGCACCCAGCCAGAGTACTGCAGAAGGGGATGACCCAGAGAGCCTTCCAGCCCCCAGATCTTCCTCTGCCACACTACCTGTCCTTCCCACTTCAGTGTGCCAAACAGATTCTGTTCTCCTTTCTCTGAAAGGCAGTTTCCTTAACTGGTCCTGGAACAAATAAGATAAGCAGGTCCAAATTGTGACACAGAATTGTGCACAGCCAAACTAGTTGCCTTGGCACTTTAAAGAAGTCCGCAGAACCAGACAGAGTAAAATCTGGCCTATGCTGAGTCCTTGAACCAATCCTAGAACCGAAGAGGCCCCAAGTGGCCTCACTAGAAAGATCCTTGTTGATCAGCCCATCTCACCCTTTTGCATTTTAGACAAGCAAACAAAGGCCCGAAGATGCTCTCTCATCTGTGAAAACTCAGTGATCCAGGGCAGAAGTACACTGAGTCCACCTGAATATCCACTAAGAACTCTGTTCGACATCTCTGATGTCTCTTAGTGCCCGCAGGGAGCTATGCAAAATATGGATTGGCATTGCCTAGGGTTCAGGGCACAGCCCATCCAGGCTGAGAACAGCCAAGCCCTGCAGGAAGGAAGCTAAGTGTCCCCAGCTACATCCCCATTGGGTGTTGGCAGGAAGCTGAGGAGAAAGGTTCCAGAATTATATATACTGCAATATTCCCAACTTTACCTCAGGATTCTGAAAGTCTGGGATACATGGCCAAGCCAACAATGGATTAGGACAATTTTAGAGAAAAATCTGGAGAATGGAGAACAAAAGATCTAGATTATACATATCCCTAGAACAATAGGTCTAAAAAGTATTCAGAACCATTTGGAGCAGGGACATCCCAGTAAGAGCATGCCCTGGAGTGGGAGTGAGCAGAGATAAACCTGATCAATTCAACTGCCCTGGCCCTTTCCATTTACATACTATCTTTCTTTCTCATGATCTGTTTTGGGGCCAGGGGATAGGAGCAACATCTCCTATCTCCTTTTGCAAGTCCCAGGGAGTACATAGGCAAAACTCACCACTTTTGCTGCAGACACTTAGTCTGCAGGCCTGAGGCTGGTTCCTCCTTATCTGACCTTTCCAAATTATCTACTACTTCCTTATCTCCCTGCCAATGAAAGGCATTTCTGCCATCCTCCACTCATCCACCCACTACCAGGACTTTAGAACTAAGGGGGTGGGGTGGGGGGTATTGCTGAGGGGGAGAGTGACTAATGCACACAGTTCAGGAAGAGATGGGTCCCCCATAAAGACACCCCAGAGAGCCCTAGGACCCCTGTAAAGAAGGGTTCTCTTTCCCTCCTTCTGACTTCTGTTGCTAAAACATGAAATAAGAGCTGGGATCCTAAGGGTGAAAGGAGGTGTTTATTCCTGATTATGATGTTTTCCATAGTAATACTGAAGCCTCACAATGAAACCTTTATAGGCTTCCAAATCTGGGCATGATGGCTTTCCCCAAGAACCATCCTCTGTTGACACCTTTCCATGAATTAGACGTGTTTAGGAAAATGAGTGTTCTCTCCCACCAGACTCCTCAGAGAGGGAGAGATACACCCTTCTTCATGTTTATATCCCCTTTGGGAGTGTGGTCAACTGAATAATGGCCTCCCAAAAGATATCCATATCCTAATGTAGGTATGGTTAAGTTCAAGATCTTGAGATAAAGAGACTATCCTAGATCTCTAGATCTAGATCCTAGATCAACCAGATGGACCTATATGCAATCACGTCTCCTCCTAAGAGGAACACTATCTTAGTTTGTCAGAGTTGCTGTGACAAATACCACACAATGGGTCTTCTTAACATCAGGAATGGATTGGCTCATGGTTGTAGAGGCCAGAAGTCCCAAGTGAAGATGTCAGCAAGGCCACACTCCCAGAGTAGGTAGTGTTCCAGTAACGAGTTGTCCCTCACATGGCAATCGGCTTCATTCTCTCTTCCTGTGGCTTTCTCTGACTTCTGGCTTCTACATCTTCAGGCTTCTTCCGGTTTCTGGTTTCTCTTGACCACATCCACACTTCCTCTTTATAAGGCCTCCAGTAATATGGATTAAGACCCACTCGATTCAGTGGCCACAATAACAGCATCTTCAAAAGGTCTTATTTACAATGGGCTCACACCTAGAGGAACAGGGATTACGATTACGAACATGGCTTTTGTTGGGGTACCTGATTCAATTTACCACAGAGACAGAGGGAGAGTCACACCAACAGGAGAGGAGAAGGTGATGTGACCACAGAGGCAGAGATTGAAGTGATGTGGCCACAAGCCAAGGAGTGCTGTGGCCACCAGACACTGGAAGTGTCAAGGAACTGCTCCTCTCCAGAGCCTCCAGAGGGAGTGCCACCCTGATGACACAGTGATTTTGGAGTCCTGGCCTCCAGAACTGTGAAAGAATAAGTTTCTGTTTTGTTTTTTAAGATTTATTTTTATTTATCCCCTCCTTGCTGCTTGTGCTTTGTGTCCATTTGCTTTGCGTTTTTCTGTGTCTGATTGTCTCCCTTTGTTGCGTCATCTTGCTGTGTCAGCTCACCCCACTGGGTGGGCCATCAGCTCACCGCACTGCGCAGGACAGCTTGTCTTCACCAGGAGCCTCTGGGAATCGAACCTGGGGCCTCCCATATGGTAAACAGGAGCCCAACCAATTGAGCCACAGCTGCTTCCCAGTTTCTGTTGTTTTAAACCACCCAGTTGGTGGTCATCTACTACAGCAGCCACAGGAAACGAATAGACTGAGTGGCCGCATAGGATTTGTTTCTATTTATTCTTTGAGCAAACATTTACCAAGCGTCCAAGTGCCTACTAGCTGCCCGGCACTGGCGCAGGTGCTGCAGATGTGTCGTGAACAGGACAGCACAGGCCCTGCCCCCACAGAGCTGCCAATCCAGCTGGAGCACGAGGGCCTGAAAGGGTGAGAGAGGCCCAGAGAACTACGGACATGCACTGCAGATGAGGAGGAGAGAACAGTGATTTGAAATGACTCCCTTTAAAGGTAGCCTTAAAAAAAAATCCCACAAGGATCTTCTTAAAATAGTGACAGTTCCATCACAAGTTCTACACAAGTATACTTGTCAGCACAGCCAGATGCAGCCTTCAGGGAAAACACAAAGCTCTCTAGATCCCGGCTGTGGCCATTGTGCCATAGCCAGCTGACGTAAATTTCAGGTCAGACACCAAATGGAAAGGGCTCTGAAATAGTGGCTTTGCAATGTTAACCCAGAGATTGACTGCCAGGTAATTTACACCAGATTTCAGGGTGAGGACATGACTCCGGGCCACAGCTTGCTTTAGGTGAGTCAAAACTTGTTGGACTTGGAGACTCCACACTGAGCAAACAGTGTGCTCTGCCCACATGAGTGGGCCACAGTGGATGGGGAGTGACCACATGTAATCACCCCATTTGGTGGACTTCAAAAGAGACCATCTCCAAAGCTCATTAAGCTTCCCTCACACCACCCCAGCATTACCAGATACTTGATTCTGCAAAATATCTGCTGATTCTTGGCCACAGGACTCACTTTTTTGGAACAACCCAGGAGGAGGAGTCAGGGCCATGAAGGGCAGGAAGCCAGGACAGCTCAGGTTCTGCTCCTGTTTCCAAATTCTGTGACCATGGGTGAGCCCCAACCTCCTGGGCTTCCAGCTTCTCAGAGGCCAACAATAGCACTTTCTCCCCACCTCTTCTGAGGATTAAATGAGGCAACGGATGTGAATACCATTCTGAAAAGTGGTAAGTATGAGACCAAGGTGGAGTCACGTTTTTAATTGTTGGCATTTTTCAGTTGCCTCTATCGAAGAAATAAACTCTATAGCACCTTCTCATGGCACACAAACACAGAAAATATTTCTCTAAATCATGTTACAATAGCTACAACTGTGTTAGCTGATCCCCCACCCACTCACCCACCCCCAACCACCCCAAGCTTGCTGCTACATGGCAGTTTCAAGAATGGAGTTCTTAATTTTTTTGTATGCCATGGATCCCTTTGGCAGTCTGGTGAAGCCTGTGGACCTTTTCTAATAATTTTTTTTTTAAGGTTTATTTATTCCCCCCCTCCCCACCATTGTTTGCACTTGCTGTCTGCTCTCTCTGTCCATTTGCTGTGTGCTCTCTGTGTCTGCTCGTCCTCTCTTTAGGAGGCACTGGGAACTGAATGTGGGACCTCCCATGTGGGAGAGAGGCACTCAATCGCTTGAGCCACCTCAGCTCCCTGCTTTGCAGTGTCTCTCATTGTCTTTCCTCTGTGTCTCCTTGTTGCATCATTTGTTGCATCAGTTCACCGCATCTGCCTGTTGTGCCAGTTCACTGTCTTGCTTGTCTTCTCCAGGAGGCAACGGGAACCCGACCCGGGACCTCCCATGTGGTAGATGGGAGCGCAATTGCTTGAACCACATCCGCTTCCCAGAATAATAATTCTTAAATGCATAAATTAAAATATATAATATTCAAAGAAAACCAATTATACTGAAACATAAGAATCAAAATATGTGCTTCTTTATTAACACATTAAATGACAAGCTCAAGCAGTGGATTTAATAACTACCATAATTCTGAAGTAGTGATGAGCACAGCCGATATCAAGATACCTGCAACAATTATAAAGAGATGTGGATTTTTATTGTTGTCAAAATCACAGGTAGTGTTACTATGACCACATTTTGTTGCCTACATTCAAAACTGACGGAGATCCTAAATTTCAATTAGAGGTTAGTGAAAATAAAGGTTTAAATTTTTTCCCCACCATAGGAATTCTGTCCACAGAACACTGAGTCTGTGGGTCCCAGGTTAAGAGCCCTGGTCTAGAGCTTAGGTGATAATCTCACCTATATAGTTCTTCAAGTGGAGCTGCTGCTGCCAATATTATTAATAATGATGATAACTG
>JAQZBX010078455.1:0-14119 GCA_029593785.1 Cabassous unicinctus
CAGGTTACTTGGATGAGTCCATTGAGCCGTAGGGTAGGAGTTGCAGCTCCACTGAGATTCCAGGCACAGCTGGCAAATAGGTGGGCCAGAGGATACAGTCTCTGGAAGTACACCTAAAAACTCCTGCATCACATATAGGTTTGAGTAGAAGGGACTGATGGACCATGTGCAGGGATGACTTGTTTGAGTCCAACTCTGTTTTCTCTTATATTTAGATCTTTGATCCATCTTGAGTTGATTTTTATATAAGGTGTGAGACAGTGTTCCTCTCTCATTCTTTTGGATATGGATATCCATTCTCCAAGCACCACTTTTTGAAGAGGCCATCTCCCCAACTAAGTGGGTTTAGTGGCCTTGTCTAATATCAGATGACTATATATGGGAGGATCTATATCGGAATTCTCAATTCAGTTCCATTTATCAGTATGTCTACCCTTGGCTAATACCATGCAGTTTTGATCACTGTAGCTTTGTAGAATATTTTAAAGTCAGGTAGTGTGATACTTTCCACTTCGTTTTTCTTTTACAATTTGTCTTGGTGATTCAGGACCACTTACGCTTCCAAAATTATTTTGAATTTAGTTTTCCCAATTCATTAAAATATACAGTGCTGTTTTTTTATTGGGATTGCATTAAATCTGTAGATTAGTTTGGTTAGGATAGACATCTTGGTGATGTTTAGTCTTCCTATCCTTTAACAGGGAATATTCTTCCATTTATTTAAGTCTTCTTTGATTTCCTTAAACAGATTGTGTAGATTTCTGTATATAAGTCCTTTACATCTTTAGTTAAATTTATTCCTAGGTACTTGATTCTTTTAGTTACTATTGTAAATGGTATTTTTTTTCTTGACTTACTCCTCAGATTGCTCCTTACTGGTGTACAGAAATGATACTGATCTTTGAGCATTGATCTTATAGTCTGCAACTTTACTGAACTCCTTTAAAAGTTCTGTAAGCTTTGTTGTAAATTTCTCAGGGCTTTCTATGTATAGGATCATGTTGTCTGCAAATAATGAAATTTTTACCTCTTCTTTTCCAATTTGGATGTCTTTTATATATTTTTCTTGCCTCAGTGCTTGAGCACGTATTTCAAAGACAATGTTAAATAGGAGTGGTGATAGTGGACATCCTTTTCTTGTTCCCGATCTCAGAGGGAAAGGCTTTTAGGAATTCACCATTGAAGATAGTGTTAGATTTGGGTTTTTCATATATACCATTTATCATGTGCAGAAAGTTTCCTTCTATTCCTATCTTTTGCAATGTTTTTATAGGGAAAGAGTGTTTTTTTTTTTTTTCAAATGCTTTTTCTGCATCTATAGAGATGATCATGGGATTTTTTTTTTTTCAATCTGTTTATGTGGTGTATTACATTGATTGATTTTCTTATGTTGAACCATCCTTGCATACCCTGGATGAAACCAAGTTGGCCATGGTGTATAATTCTTTTGATATGTTGTAGAATGTGATTAGCAAGTATTTTGTTGAGGAGTCTAGCATCTAAGTTCATTAGAGTGATTGATTGGTCTGCAATTTTCCTTTCTTGTGCTATCTTTGTTTGGCTTTGGTGTTAGGGTAATGTTGGCATCATAGAATGAGTTAGGCAATGTTCCTTCTACTTCTATATTTTGGAAGAGTTTAAGCAGGATTGTTGCTAGCTCTTTCTGGAATGTATGGTAGAATTCATCTGTGAAGCCGTCTGTTCCTGGGCTCTTTTTAGTTGGGAGGTTTTTGATGACTGAGTCTATCTCTTTCCTTGTAATTGGACTGTTGAGCTCATCAATTCTTCTTTCATCAATGTAGGCTGATTTTGAGTTTCTAGGAATTTGTCCATTTTCTCTAAATTATCTTTTTTGTTGGCATATAAGTTTTCAAAGTGGTTTCTGTGGGTTCAGTAGTGACACTGCGTTCCTCATTATTTAATTTGTGAATTTGCATCTGCTCTCTTTTTTTCTTTGTTAATCTGGCTAAGTGTTTGTCAATTTTATTGATTTTCTTGAAGAACCAACTTTTGGTTTCGTTTATCTTTTCTAGTGCTTTCTTAATTTCTGTTTCATTTAGTTCTGCTCTCATCTTTGTTATATCCTTCTTTCTACTTCTTTTGGGATTAGTTTGTTGTTGTTTTCTCTATTCCTCCAAGTGTGCAGTTAAGTCTTCAATTTTAGCTCTTTCTTCTTTTTAATATATGCATTTATGGCTATGAATTTCCCTCTCAATACAGCTTTGGCTGCATCCTAAAGGTTTTGATATGTTGTGCTGTCATTTTCATTCATTTCAAGGTAGTTACTGATTTCTTTTGAGTTTTCCTCCTTGACACATTGTCTAAGAGTGTGTTATTTAACTTCCATATCTTTGTGCCTAATCTGGTTCTCTGGCCCTTAGTGATTTCCAATTTCATTCCATTGTGGCCAGAGAGATTAATTTGTATAATCTCAATCTTTCTGAATTCTGAATTCATTGAGAGTTGTTCTGTGGCCTAGCATGTGGTCTATCTTGGATATGATCCATGTGTACCCGAGAAGAATGTATATATTGCTGTATTTGGGTGTAGCATTTTGTGTATGTCTATTAAGAACAGCTGCTCTAATGTATTATTCAGAGTCATTGTTTCTTTATTCATTTTCTGTCTAGATGTTCTCTCTAATGGTGATAATGGTGTATTAAAGTCCCCCACGATAATTGTAGAGGCATTTGTATTTCCACTTAGTTTTTCCAGTGTTTGCCTCATGTATTTTGAGGCACCCTGATTAGGTGTGTAAATGTTTATGATTGTTCTTTCTTCTTGAAAGATTACCCCTTTTACTAATATATGGTGTCCATGTTTGTATCTTACCAGAGTTTTCTATTTAAGTCTATTTTGTCCAATATTAGTATAGCTAGTCCCACTATATTATAGTGTAGTACCTAAAAGGGAATGAGAAACCAAATAAAGACAAATATATAGAATGATTTAAAAGGCCAGAATGATGTGGAGAGAGAGAAAGAGTAAAGAAAGGGCTGAAAGGAAAAAGTTAATAATAATAATAATAAAAAGAAAACAGAATAGACAAGGTAGAAATCAAAGCCAGTAAAGCTGAGGTCTAATGAAAAAAGTTGGAAGGTAAGAAGCACAACAGAAAGCAGAAGATAGAAATATGAAGAGATAGCATTGGTAGACAAAATCAATATACACAGAAAATGGGAAATCAAGGAAGAAGCACAGCAATGAAGAAACAAGCAAGCAGCACCTAATTTAAAAAGAAATGGGTGGGAGGAAAGAGGAAAGAAAAGCAAGAAACAAACAAACAAAAGGTAAAAAACACACAGGTGGACTATTCACATGATGGAATATTATGCAGCTATAAGAAGAAATGAAGTCGTAAAGCATATGGCAACATGAATGAACCTGGAGGACATTATGTTGAGTGAAGCAAGCCAAACACAATAGGACAAATACTGTATGAATACATTACTATGAACAAAATATATTGTGCAACATATTGTTTGATTAAAAAAAATTATAAGTATCCATTACATTTAATTGAGAAATGTATATATTTATTCATCTGTGTTTTTTTAGTTTTTAATTGTTTATATTTTCAATTATTAAATGTGAAAAATAAACCTTAAAGAAAAGAAAAGATAGATTGTTTTACTCATGTCAGTTCTATTATAAAACATCAATTAAAAATAAAACAACAACAACAACAAAAAAACCCACACAGGCAAGCAGTCAAACAAAGGCAAGGAAGAAAAGCAATCCTTTTGGGCCCTTGTGGAGCCTCCAGTCTGCTTGTGTTCATCAATCAATTACCCTGCAGGCTTCTCTCTGCAGGTTTTGAGGTGGATTTTAGTGAGAGAAGATGGCATTGGTTTATGTGAGCACTCACCAGATCTCTCACACAAAAGACAGTTGATTGGGGACAGGATCATGCCCAAGTGAGCTGTTCTAGGAGCCCATGCAACAAGAGCCATTGGGACATCGATCTGGAGGGAGCTAGACAGGGAGATGGATTGCTCAAGAAAAAACTGTGAGTTTTTAGCCCTGAGCTGGAAATCGCGGACACCGACGCCTAAGCTGAATCCTCAGGGCAAAAGGCTAGGGTGAGCCCCAACTCCCGCCGGCAACCCAGGGAGAGGGAGCATTCTCCAGAATGGGAGGGTTCTGGCAAAGGGTGGAGAGGGTTTTCCTTTCTGTGGGTTTGGTTGCCTGGACCCCCTTAGAGATTTGGGGAGCACACCAACCAGCTTGAAGTGACAACAGTCTGAGGGGAGAAGTGAATCTGCTGAGGAAGCATGATTTACCTAACCACCCTGGGATACAGTGGCTTGGTTTGAGAAGAGGCAGACTCAGCCAATTTGATAGTTCCACACTGACAACTATCAGAATTTCAACTCCACTATGGAAGTCAAGCAGTGGGTAGTGCTTAATAAGTTTCCACAAGATTATTTAGGGTTCCCTGGGATAAGGGGGTAGTCTAGACCCCACCCGAAGATATTAAGCTGGGGTAAAACACCTGGTTCACTGCAGCCAACTGAGTGGGGGAAAAGACATCTTCCTCCCTGTCAGCTCTTTCAAGGGAGAAGGGAGTGGGAGTCGAAGGTGCTTTTCTTCAGTGAATTTGTTCGGCAGAGCCTTCTTTGAATCTCTTCTCTGGAGATTCAACACAGGAACAAAGCACAGCCAAGACTGAAACAACTCCATGGAAAGGTGCACTGATGAGTGCCATCTCTGAGCCAGTCTGGAAATTGATGGACAAAAAATGTTCTCAGTATTCTCTGTATCCTTAACTCATGCCCCCATATTGCACCTATTCTTCCTTCTCCCTCCACTCAGACCCTCTGGTGGCCACTACATTTATATCAATGATAAACATTTTTTCCATTGCTGGACTCAAATTGTCTATAGTAGAATAATAATAAGTCTACTTCACTCCATTGCTCATTCCCAATCTTGATGATTTGGGCATGGTGATGCCCACTCTGCTTCAAGTTAAGAGGGAACATAGATGCCAGGGGACAGGGGGATGGACGTATCTTGCTTGAACTTGCAGACACCATCTGTTCCTTGGGAAGGGTGTTGTCCATCATCATCTCCTTGTTAGTTGCCCTGGGTGAGGCCAAGAACTGGTGAGTAGGTGTTGCAACTTGGCTGTGATTCAAGTCTCAACTGACAAAATGATGGGCCAAATATTTGAGTCTCTGGAACATATATTTTTCAAGTATAATGCTAATTGTAGTTTAAAATAAAAGGGTTAGGGGATCCATGTGTAGGGAAACTATAAATGAGTCTAACTCTGTACCATTTGGGACTATAAATTCCAAAGTAAGGCTTACAGACAAGGAGCCGAACTCATGAGGTTCATTCCCTGCTTATAGTGTCTGGATGTCTCTACAGCCCTCAGGAGCCCTACTACTGAGATATTGCTTACTGTGGCAGTCAATGAGATCATGCTGAGATGTGCATAAATATAACCTCTGGAATGACTTCTCAACTCAATTTGAAATTTCTTAGACATAAAAACTCATTTGTATTTACCATTTCTGCTTTTGGTCAAGGTCTTTTTCAGATATATTGTCAGTCAGAGCTTGCTAATAATCCCTCGGAGCCAGGGAAGCTCATCCCTGGGAGTGAGTCCCATACTGCCAGGAAGTTAGTGCATTTATATGCAGAGTTTTTCTTAGAGAAAGGCTACATTTGAGCAACAAAGAGGCTTTCATAAGATAAATCTTAGACAATATATAATACAAGGCTAACTTTCATTATTTCACAAGAAAAGATTCATAAGTACAATTATCAATGTCAAGGGCCTAGCATAATAATCTGCCTTACTTGACTAGGCACTGCCCTTGTACACAGAGGATTCTTGCTTTTCTATTAGAGAATGTAGTGTAACTCTCCAGGGTGGGAATTCAATATTCTTTCTGTTATTCTGTGCATCTCTAAAACTGAAACATTTCTGGCCCAGTTTTGATAACTTAAGCCAGGCAATCTTAAAGAATTAGACTAAGTTGGAAAAAATATCAAAGAAGAGCTGTGAAAAAACAGATTGGAAATAGACCTATATGTCCATCAGATTCCTAAACATAAGCCAAAAATTACAAACCATACTAGGAGAGAGGAAGTGATGACCTGCTAAAGGAACAAACCAAGTATCCTGAAGAGATACCAGATTTAAGACAATCAATGATAGTCACACAACTCACCTAAGTCACTTCAAAGAAGATATAAAAATATGACTAAAGAAATAAAGAATATTAAGAAGACACTTGGTGAGCATAAAGAACAATTTGAAAGCTTGCAAAGAAAAAATAACAGACCTTATGGGAATAAAAGACACATTGCATGAAACTGAAAATACTTTATAACTACATCAGAGTTGTTATGAAATGATTGAAGACAGAATTAGTGATTTTGAAGACAGACATCAGTACTGGAAAAGACAGGAGAAAAGAAAGAGAAAAGAATGGAAAAAATGGAACTGAGTCTCAGTGAATTGAAAGACAATGTGAAGTGCACAAATATTTGCATTATTGATGTCCCAGAATGAGAATAGAGTGGTCAAGAGGCATAAAGAATATTTGAGGAACTAATAAATGAAAACTTTCGAAGCTTTAAGAAAGATAACAAGAAGGTTTGATGCATGCCAAATAAAATAAATCTCAAAAACCTACCCTGAGACACCTACTATTCAGAATGACAAACATCAGAGATAAAGAGAGGATTATGATACCAGCAAGAGGAAAGCAAAGCATTACATAGAAGGGAAAATTGATAGGATTAAGTGCTGACTTCTCATCAGAAAGCATAGAGGAGAGAAGAATGTGGTATGATGTATTTGAGTTACTGAAAGTGAAAAACTGCCAGCCAAGAATTCTCTATCCAGCAAAACTCTCCTTCAAAAATGAGGGTGTATTCTAAGTCTTCACAGACAAGCAAATCAGATAGAATATGTTATCAAAATACCAGAATTACAGGAGATACTAAAGGGAGTGCTGAAAGGGAAAAAAAAGCGAAGAGATTTGGAGAAGAGTGCAGCAATGAAGACTATTAGGAAGGGGAACCTAAAGAGTAAGAAGAGAGGCTATAGAACAATATGAAAACAGAGAGCCAAAGGACAAAATGAATGAAGTAATGCCTTTATAGTAACAACAAAGAAACAGAGAAGTCAAATAATCTGATAAACTGACTAAACCTAACAGATATGTACAGAATATTTCACCTCCAAACAGCAGGATAAACAGTCTGTAACTGTTCATGGATCCTTTGCCAAGACAGACTATATGTTAGGTGACAAGACAAATCTCAATAAAATTAAAAACATTGAAATTATACAGAACTATTTCTCTGAGTATAATGGAATGAAGCTGGAAAACAATAATGGATGGAAAAGGAAAATTCCTAAATATATGGACATTAACCAACACAACCTTAAGCAATCAATGGGTCAAAGCAGAAATTTCAAGAGAATTCAGCAAGTATCTTGGGATGAATGAAAATTAGAAGACAACATATCAAAACCTATGCGACACTGCAAAGGCAGTGCTGGGAAGGAAAATTATAGCCCTCAATGCATACATTAGAAAAGAAGAAAGACTAAAATTGATGTAAATAGACACTTGGTGGAACTAGAAAAAGAACAGCCAACTAATCTCAAACTAAGATGAAGGAAAGAAAGAAAGATCAGACCAGAAAGTAATGAAATCATACACACACACTCACACACACACACACACACACACACAATAGAGAGTATCAACAACACCAAGAGTTGATTCTTTGAGAAGATCAACAAAACCAAAAAAAACCTTAGCTAGACTGAAAATGTTAAAATGAGAGAGGAGGGAAATAAATGTAATAAAATCAGAAATGAGAGGGCGGATATTACTCACTGACCTCGAAGAAAAAAGAAACACCATAAGAGGATACTATGAAGAACTGTATGAAAAAAAAGTAGAGAAAGTGGAGGATATGAACAAATTCCTAGAAAAACACAAGCCACCTATACTGACCCTAGAAGAAATAGAAGATGAAGATCTCAAGAAAACAATCACTAGTGAAGTCATCAAAAACTCCAAAAGATGAAAAACCCAGGACCAGATGGCTTCACAGGTGAATTGTACCAATCATTTAAAGATGATGTAACACTAATTTTTCTCAAGCTGTTCCAAAAAATTGACTAGGAAAGAATGTTACCAAAGTGATTCTATGAAGCCAACATTGCCTTAATACTAAAACCATATAAAGATACTACCAAAAAAATTATTTAGCAATATCATTAATGAATTCATATGCAAAAATACTGAACAAAATACTTGCAAACAGAAACCAAAAGCACATTGAAATAATTATACATCATGATCAAGTGGGTTTTATCCCAGGGGTACAAGCATATCAATTTAAGAATCAACATTGATAAATTGAAGAAGAAAAATCACATGTTCCTCTGAATTGATGCAGAAAATGTATTTGACAAAATAAAACACCCTTTCTTGAAAGAAACAGTCCAAAAGATAGGAATAGAAGGAAGCATTCTCAAAATGGTAAAATGCAGGTATGAAAAATCTACAGGTAGCATTGTACTTAATGGTGTAAGGTTGAAAACTTTCCCACTGAGATGAGGAACAAGGAAAGTATATAGATAAAGAGCAATGAAGTAAGAAAAAGTAACCTTACAACACACACACACACACACACAAACAACAAAATAAAGCCCTAAAGTAGACATTGAAGCTAACCAATGAAATAAGCACAACAAGATAAATAGATGCCTACAAACCAAGAGAAATGAAGTATCAAAAAGTAACCTTAACACACACACTCACAAATCCAACAAATTAAAGCCCTACAGTAGACAGAGAAGATAATCCACCAAAGAAGCACATCAAGATAAATAGACGCCTAGACACCAACAAAAAAATACAAGCTATACTAAGAAACAGGATAGCATGGACCAGTATAATGAACAAATTAAGAAACAAGAGGAAATGCAGAATTTGGAACAACTAATCAAGGAAGTCCAAACAAATATCATGAATCAATGTGATGAAATGAAGGAAGAGATAAAGGATATTAAGAAGAAACTTGGGGCAACATACTGTAGAAATTGTAAACATAAACATACCTAAAAAGACAGCGGACCTGATGGTGATAAATGGCACAATGCAAGAAATCAAAAATTCACTGGAAGCAAATAATAGCAACTTTAGGCAGGTTGAGGAAAGAATTAGTGATACGGAAGGTAGTACAACTGAAATCAGACAGATAATAGAACAGATAGATAAAAAGATAGAAAAAATACAGCAGGAGTTTAGTGATATGAATGACAACATGAAATGCACAAATATACACATTATAGGCATCCCAGAGAGAAGTTATGAGAAAAGGAGCAAAAAGATTATTGGAGGAAACAATGGCTGAAAATTTCCTAACTCTGTTGAGAGACATGGACATACATATCCAGGAAGTACAGCACACAGAAAACAGTATAAATTCTAAAAGACCTACTTCAAGATATATACTTGTCAAGTTGTAAAAAGGTCAAGACAAAGACAGAATACTGAAAGAAGCAAGAGAAAAGAAACCCATCACATACAAGGTAAGCTCTATCAGATAAAGAACTGATTCCTCATCTGAAGTCATGGAGGCAAGAACGCAGTGGTATGACACAGTTAAGTTGCTCAAAGAACAATCATTCAGCCAAAAATTGTCTATGAGCAAAACTACATTTTAAACTGAGGGAGAGTTCAAAATATTCACAGAAAAACAGAAATTAAGAGTTTGTCAATAAGAAACCTGTCCTTCAAGAAATATTAAAGGGAGTTCTTCAGTCTGAAAGGAAAACACAGGAGATAGAAAGTTGGAGGAGAGTGTAAGAATAACTAAATAGATTAAAAAAAACAATTAAAAACAGTATATCGTATACATAAACCTAAAGAAAATATGACTACTGCAAGCAATTATTTGAAGTAATAACATTGAACATTAATGGATTAAACTCTCCTAGCAAGAGACAGATTGGCAGAATGGATAAGGAAATATGACCCATGTATATGCTGTCTACAAAAAAAAAAAACCTTATGCCCAGGGACACAAGGAGGCTGAAAGTGAATGGTTGGAAAACAACTTTACATGCAAACAATAACCAAAAAAGCGTGGGAGTAACTATACTAATATTAGACAAAGAGACTTTAAGTGCAAAACTATCATAAGAGATAAAGAAAGGCCTTCTACATTAATAAAAGCAGTAATTTGTGAAGAAGAAAGAACAAACAAAAACATTTATGCATCAAACCAGGTTGCCTCAAAATACATGAAGCAAACATTGGAAAAACTAAGTGGAGAAATAGATGCCTCTACAATTATTGTCAGAGATTTTAATACACCATTACCATCATTATATAGAACATCTTGACAGTGGATGAGTAAAGAAACTCAGACCTTGAATAATACATTATAGTATCTGGACCTAATAGACATATATAGAACATTACACCCATTTACAGTGGGATATACATTCTTCTCAAGTGCATATGGATGATTCTGCAGTATAGACCACATGCTAGTCCACAGAACAACTATCAATGAATTCAGAAAGATTGAAATTATACAAAGTAATTTCTTTGACCACAATGGAATGAAGCTGGAAATCCATGTGGGACAAAGAAGCAGATTACGCATGAAGATATGGAAGTTAAACAACACACTCTTAGACAGTCATGGGTCAATTAAGAAATTGCAAAATAAATCAGTAACTACCTTGAAATGAATGAAAATAAAAGCACAACATATCAAAACCTATGAGAATCAGCAAAAGCAGAGCTGAGAGGGAATTTCATAGCCAAAATGCCTACATTTAAAAAGAAGAAAGAGCTAAAATCAAAGACATAATTATACACCTGGAGGAATAAAGAAAGAACAATAAACTTACCCTGAAGGAATTAGAAAGAAGGAAAAAACAAAGACTAGAGCAGAGCTAAATGAAACTGACAATAAGAAAGCACTAGAAAAAATAAACAGAATTAAAAGCTGGTTCTTTGTGAAGATTAATACAATAGACAAACCCTTAGCTAGACTAACATAGAAAAAAAGAGAGAAGATGCAAATACATAAAATAAATAATGAGTAAGGGGATATCACCACGGACCCAACTGAAATAAAAAGCATAATTAAAAAATAAAATAAAGAGTATCACAAGAGGATATATTGAAAAATTTTATGCCAAGAAGATGAATAATTTAGAGGAAATGGACAAATTCCTAGAAACACACAAACAGCCTACATTCATGGAAGAAGAAATTGATGAACTCAACAATCCAATCACAAGCAATGAGACAGAATTAGTTATCAAAACCTCTCAACTAGGAAGAGCCCAGGACCAGACAGCTTCACAGGTGAACTCTACCAAACAATCTGGAAGCAACTAACATCAACCCTGCTTAAACTCTTCCCGAAAAATAGAAGTGAAGGGGAAAAAAATATGAGCCTTATTAAGAAAATAGAAGACATGACCCAAGAAAAGGAATACATCAAAGTCCCAGAAGAGATGCAGAATTTGGGAGAACTAATCAATGAGATGAGCTCAAATAGCCAAAATCAAATTATTGAGTTGAAAGACAATGTAGTTAAAGAGATAAATTACATCAAGAAGACATTGAAGGAACACAAAGAAGAATTTGAAATCCTGAGCAGAAAAGTAACAGAGCTCATGGGAATGAAAGATACAATAGGAGAGATCAAAAACACATTTGAGGCATACAGGAGCAGACTCAAAATGATAGAAGAAAGAATAAGTGATCCTGAAGACAACACAGCTAAAATTGAAAAGCAAAAAGAACAGAGAGAGAAAAGAATTGAAAAAATTGAGCAGGGGCTCAGAGAGTTGAATGACAACACAAAACTCAACAACATATGTATCCTGGGAGTTCCAGAAAGAGAAGAGAAGGGAAAAGGAGCAGAAAGAGTATTTAAGCAAATAATAGCTGAATATTTCCCAACTCTCACATAAGAAATAAACTTACATGTCCAAGAAGCACACCGTACCACAATCAGAATAAATCCAAATAGACCTATGCCAAGACACATACTACTTAGAATGTCAAATGTCAAAAATAAAGAGAAAATGCTCAGAGAAGCAAGAGAGAAGCAAATGATTATGTACAAAGGACGTCCAGTACAACCAGTGCAGATTTCTCTTCAGAAACCTTGGAGGCAGGAAGATAGTGGTACGATACAATTAAGAAACTGAAAGACACCTTTATCCAGCAAAACTGTCCTTCAATTATGAAGTTGAGTATAAAATATTCACAAACAAAGAGAAACTAAGAGAGTTGGCAAAAAAGAATCTACGTTTTCAGGAAATATTAAAAGAAGTTTAGAACCTGAAAGAAAAAGACAGGAGATAGCGGTTTGGAAGAGAGTATAGAAGAAAGAATAGCAGAAAGGATAACCAAAACAGTAAAAAGAGAGACAAACACAAGATGACATATGAAAGCCCAAGAATAAAATGGAGGAAGTAAATAGTGCATTTACAGTAATATCATTGAATGTGAATGGATTAAACTCCCCAATCAAAAGATACAGGCTGATAGAATGAATAAAAAAACATGAGCCATCCACATAGTGCTTACAAGAAACTCACTTTAGACCCAGGGATACAAACCAAAATTGAAAGGTTGGAAAAAGATACTCCACGTGAATAGTAACCAGAAAACAGCAGGGGTAGCTATACTAATATCAGACAAAACAGACTTTAAATGCAAAAAAGTTATAAGAGAGACAAAAGGATATTATAAATTAATAAATGAGATAATCCATGAGCAAGATATAAAATGTCATAAATATCTATACACCTAACCATGGTGCACCAAAATATAGGTGATAAACTCTGGCAAAACTGAAGGAAGAAATAGACATTTCTGCAATAGTCGTTGGAGACTTCAACACCCCACTCATGTCATTTTATAGAAAAACTAGACAGAAGATCAACAAGGAAACAGAGAACTTGAACAATATGATAAACAAGTTAGACCTAACAGACATAGTCAGAACACTGTATCCAAACTCAGCAGGTTATACATTCTTCTCAAGTGCCCATGGATCTTTCTCCAGGATAGACCACATGTTAGGTCACAATGCAGCTCTCAATAAATATAAAAAGATTGAAATTACACAAAGACCCTTCTCAGGTCATAATGGAATGAATCCAGAAATCAATAATAGACAGGAAAAAAGTAAATTTGCAAATGTTTGGAAACTGAACAACACACTCCTAAACAATCATTGGGTCAAAGAAGAAATTGCAAGAGGAATCAGTAAATATATTGAGACAAATGAAAATGAGAATACAACATATCAAAACATATGGGATACAGTGAAGGCATTCTTGAGAGGGAAATTTATAGCCCTAAATGCCTATATTAGAAAACAATAAAGAGCTAAACTCAAAGAATTAACTGAACAACTATAGAAACTAGAAAAAGAACAGCAAACCAATCCCAAAGCAAGCAGAAGAAAAGAAATAATAAAGATTAGAGCAGAAATAAATGAAAATGAAAACAGAAAAACTATAGAGAAAATCAACAAAAGAAAAAGCTCGTTCTTTGAGAAGATCAATAAAATTGACAAACCCTAAGCTAGACTAACAAAGAAAAAAAAGAGAGAAGATGCACATAAATACAATCAGAAATGAAAGGGGGGAAGTTACAAATGACCCCACAGAAATAAAAAGAATCATAAGAGGATATTATGGAAAACTATATGCCAACAAATTAGACACCTACATGAAATGAACAAATTTCTAGAAATGCACAGCCAAACTACACTGATGCGACAAGAAATACAAGAACTTAACAAACCAATCACATTTAAGGAGATTGAATCCATCATCAAAAATCTCCCAGCAAAGAAAATCCAAGACCAGATGGCTTCATAGGTGAATTCTACCAAGCATTTCAAAAAGAATTAACAGCAATCCTGTTTAAACTCTTCCAAAAATTTGAAGAGGAAGGAAAATTACCCAACACATTTTATGAAGCCAACATGACCCTAATACCAAAGCCAGATAAAGATTCTACAAGAAAAAAAAAATTACAGACCAATCTCTCTAATGAACATAGATGCAAAAATCTCAAGAAAATAT
>JAQZBX010078456.1:0-14120 GCA_029593785.1 Cabassous unicinctus
AACAGATGTAGCTCAAGTGGTTGAGTGACTGCTTCTCCATATGAGATGCTGGGTTCAATCCTCAGTACCTTCTAAAAATAATAATAAAATAAATAACTAAAAATAAAGGAAAATGTTCTAAAATTGACTGTGGTGGTGGTCGCACATATTGATAAATATACCAATACTATAAACCATTGAACTGTACACTTTAAAAGGGTGAACTGCATGGTATATGAATTACATCTCAAAGCTGTTAAAAAAATAAAGGAAAAAATTACATGAATACGCTAAACTTTTTTTATGCCTGAAATATTTCATTTTTTTTTTAAAAGTGGGAAAAGAAAAAAATGGACAAAGATTCTGCTTTGGCCTGTTTTAAAATGAGGTTTATTTACAAGTATTCATAAATAAAGCTTACAGTTTTACTTTGAAATTCTTTAGCTTAACTAAATTTAAGAAAGCAAAATAAACCTAGCCTTTCTTATTATATAGAGTGCATATATTGACTTTATATGACAAAAGACAAATTTGAACATCCAATATCCTCTCAAACCTTCTCCAGAGTGGAAAAGTAAAAGTAAAATTTAATTCTGTCTCCTACGTTAACTGCTAAATCAAGTTTCAAATATAGTATTGTCACAATCGGTAATACAAGAGGCAGGAAAAAAAAGTTGGGTTTTCAGGCTCCAAGAATAATTTGGTATACTAGTCTTTCTAGTTTCTCTCCTGATTTGCAAACTGAACTGCTCTACCAGTTCTCTGTAAAAAGCACATCACAAAAATATCTTTGCAGACACTACACGACAGATCACTGAACTAGTAGGTTCATGTAAAAAGCCAAGCAAAATCTCAATTCAATGATTCACTGGGTTTTAAAGAAAGTTAATTTCCAATCATGTTTTTTTAAAATTTGTTTCCAGCTCTTTGGTGGGAAAGACATTTCTTTACATAATCAACACTTTTCTACTGCAAGCAGGTTGCTGGTTGCAAAGACTGAAATAATAGTACCAACAGAGCTATGAACTTTCCCCATGCATCTTAATGGGGCATTAACTTTAGAGCCTAGTTGTGACAATTTAAATGCTAATACTGTTAAAAACAAATAGTCCAGAACACAAACACACCCAGTTGGAGTCACTGAAATTTAACTAAAGCCTCATTTGATTTGAAATTATGAAATTATGCTCTCCTCTCCAATACTCTTGAATTCTGAAAAACAAAGCATAACAAAAAAAAAAACAAAACAAAACCTACAGCACTCCTTAAAAACAAACAAACAAAACATTAATAGATGAGAGAAAGAATGGGAAAAAGTGATATACTCCCCTGGGAGGTATACATGTCAGAATTGTAAAGTATGGAGGTTGAGGACAATGAGTGTGCATAAATCATATGACTTAAGAAACAATTAACTAACATGGCCCATTTAAAACATCTATGTGTCTAACATTCAAATTGTGTTCTTTAAATACCATTTTTCACTAAAAGGAACCAGGGAAATGGCTGATTCCAGGTCTGGTGCAGGAAATGAACAAGATAGTCTAGAACCAGAAAATCAGGAATGTTTTCAAAGACTTCTATGATTGTGTCAAAAGGACTTCATTAAAAACCTTTACCCTACCTTTCCTAAGTGATTTCTGGAGTTAGCCAAATAGATAGTTTAATGGATCTGGGCAATGACCATCAATAACTGATAATGGCTCAAAAAGAAACAATTATATATTACTATAGGTTTATGTGAGTGTGTAAATCTGCCTAAATGGGGATGAATATTTTATCACTGACATTTGTTTAGAACTGGCCACACCTGGTGATAAGAAGCAGACTGATTTGTAGTTGGTTGTGTTATTGTTTTTAAATTTGCTACAGACAATGCACTCATTTATTGCCTGCACTCTGGGCAGAGGCTCCCACTGTCCCCTAAACCCAACCTTGATGTACACTATTTATTTAACTTCTATTAGAAGTACCCAAAACTTAATGGGTTGAGAATCAAACTTGAATTCACCTAAAATTTTTAAGAATGAAAAGGAGAACCATACTAAAAGCAAAAACAAAACAAATCATCAAAAAAACAAAAACAAAAACACCAGAGGGATGCAATCAGCAAAATCCAGACTGTGGGAAACTACAGGACAAATGACCCAGTTTCTTCAACAAATTATAAGGAAAAAAAGCCAAGAGCAATGGAGGAACCTATAGATGGAGGGGAAATTTGTAAATTGAAAGACTTGAGACATATTAATTAATTGCAATCTATGGACATTATCCGAATTTCTTATTTGGATTCCAATACAAAGTGCTTTTATTGTGTGTGTGCATGTATGGGTGTGTGTGTTTTAAGACAACTGGGGAAATTTTTTTTTTTTTTTTTCAAGTGTCCCTGATATTAAGAAATTTTCAGCAGATTTCTCTGAAATCTAGCCAAAAGTTTATCCACACCCTTTCAAACTTACACAAAAGCTTAAAAAAACCCACAAAAAACAATGTGAAGAAAAAACAGGGTACACACAAACAATATCTGAATTACAGACAAAAGAAAAAGAGACTTACCCACAGCTCCAAACATCTATGGCTGGCGTATAACGCTCCTCTCCCAGCAGCAGTTCTGGAGGTCGGTACCACAGAGTAATGACTTTGTTCGTGTAAGGGCGACTGAAATGAAAACAAAACAAAACAGAACAAAACAAAACAAAACCATGACATAAATTTATAATAGCTCCTGATTAAAAATACTTGTACAATTAAATACAAATAGAAATAGCTGACAATTGAAGATGGGATAGTTAAAACAGCTCAATAGCAACATAAGAGTTCAAAAATAAATTGCACAGAAGTATGATGAAGAAAGAACTTCCATTCCAATTTGGGTTGACTTCTTTCAATCAAGAACTAAAATCTACACAGCAACATTCAGAGAATTTGAGAACTCTTAACAATTATTGCAACCTGCAGAATACTAGAATATCCAAGAAGAAATATGATTCTTTCCCATTTTCCACATTTAATTTTGATGAATGCCTCACCTCTCTTCAGAGTTATAGAGTCGAGCAAGTCCAAAATCTGCTAGTTTGATTTGCCCACTGTAAAACAAAAAAAAACAACAATTATTTTCATGAGTGACAGCAGTAGCCTCCAAACTACACCTGAAAAGTCAAGCACCAATTTAGGAGTTAATAGGAATTCCAACAATAAATTTTAACCTCTGCTCTTTCAGTTCTACTCTCAATGGTCACTCTCTCAGATTAAGCCTCTTTTGCCTACTCCAATCCACGACATTTTATGCCTTTTTTGAACTATTACTTCATTTTAAATTTGACTCCTTAATGACATATTTCTCTTATTTCTTGGTAAACAGTGCCTACGGATCTGCTAGATCACGTAATTTATTGTAGAGGAAACAAAGGGATGAGTTATTCTAGATTGAGAGAATTGAAAGGCCTAACAACCAAATGCAATTCATAAATCCTTGATTAATTCTGGTTTGAACAAACCAGCTGCAAAGACATTTTTGAGATACTTGAGAAAGTATAAAATATGGTTGGATATAAGAAGATATTAGGGAATAATTAGTTCTGTCTGGATATTTAGAATGAAATGTTATGTCTATACAATTTACTTCAAAATACCCAAGTATAAAAATAGAAAGCAAATATGATAAAATGTTAATAATTATTAAATGCAATGAATATGTTATATTTTAGTGTCCTGATTTATTTTGTAATTTTGACATATTTTCATAATAATATGTAAATTATAACGTTGTGGTTAAAACAGATTTTTTTCAAATGGGGAAGCACAGCTTTGATTTGAGCAAACAATTTTTATAACAAGGTCCTCTACTAATATGCTGCCATCTCTTCCAATGCCATAAAGATATATGACTATATACTTAGAGGGATTTTCAAACTATAATGTGAAAAAAGAATCATCTGGAGAGTTTGGTTGTGAACACACTTTGAGAACTATTATTTTAGAGGGATCACACCTATGTTTCAACTCTGCTCAGTGTTCTTTGACAGTGATGTCATGAAATATTTTTTTAAAAATTGGGATACTATTTGAAAACCAACAATTTTGGATTAATCATCGTGATCTAAATTCTTGTGTATCCTATTTATTCATATTTATAGCCTGTGTTACATCCTGGGGAATGAAAAGCCAGCTGTAGGAGGCCAGTGATAACTCAGCTGCCTGATAAGCACCTACCAGGCAGAAAAGTGACATAGAAGAAAAGTGAGGCTGTGCCAGAAGGTGCTCCCTAAAGTATGAGCAATGAAACAGAATATTAAAACAAATTTTAATAGCCTCAACTTCCTGCATTACACAGCACTCTTATCATTCCTAGTGACAATTATAGGTACCTTACCCACTTGCCTCAAACATCATTAAATTTTTCTTAATTTATAAGCAAATTCCCAAAAAAGGAAGAAGTAAAGAAATACTTCTTGAGTGTTATATTGGGACAAAGAGGATTCCTCTAATTCCCTGATATCCTAACTCTGAGAGCCTGAGATGATCCCAGACTGAAGGCATATAGGAGGACAGAAAGTTAAAATGGCGACAGGCATACAGTTATGGAAAATTAGGCTAGACCAAAATATCATCAGCACCCAGTATATTTCCTGCCTGGCTTATAGTGAATACTAAATAAATGTTTGCTGAATGAAATCAGGCTGTGACGTGCCATCCTTGCAGCACTTTTACTGATTATTTCTTTCCCCTTCCAACTAAGCCATCATGGTGATATGACATGGGAATTATCTGTAAACATTTGGTAATGTAAAATAGAACAGAAATGCCATCATATTGTTTATTAGGGCACAGCATCACAGAAATAAACTAAATATAGGGATCTCCAAGTATTTCATGCCCCAATTCTCTCCCAGTTTATTAGCCCTCCCTCACATTATACATCTTTCCCTACATATCCTGGAAACCTCAGTCAATTAACCAAACTACTACTTCACTTGTGACCTTCTGATAGATCTAATTCATAAATACCTAATTTGCCTTTTCTGCTTCTACCTACAGAATTGAACATAAGCTGAAGGGGGGAAAAAAAAATCATACCATCAAATTAATTGGTGCCACTGCAAAACCTGTGGTTTCCTAGCTCAATGCTTTTTGTTAGTTCTTTTACTTGCCTTTCATCAGTAACCTCTCCTATTCTGCCTGGCTGTGATTACAAACCTTTGGTATTTTCCCTTAATGTCCTAATCCATTGTCTACTCTCTTACTCTCAGTAAATAACCTTCTTCTTCATTGAAGAAAAAAGTGTTACCAGGTTATCAGGAGTTATCAGCTCCTTAACATCCTACCTTTTACCTATAAACTTACTTGTATCTATAAACCTTTCTTTCCTCTTTCACTTCAATTACAGAAAAAGATGTGTCAGTGCCTTTTCTTTTTTCAAGGATAACTCCTCCACCTGTGGCCTTGATCCCATTTCCTGAAGAACCTTGCTCCTTTAATTATTTTGGTTTTCTCCTGAATCTTCAACTTTCCCCTCTCTATTCATTTTCTTTCCCCTTAGGATTTAAATATGCCCAAGTCTCTGCCATCTTTAAAACAAACAAACAACAAAAAAAAACAATTAAAAAAAAAAAAAGACACATATACCTCCACCTTCTCATTAATTGTGCTACCCAGCTACCTACTCCACACTAATGTCACCACTGACCTCCCTACCAGCAATGCCTTGGTTTCTTGAGTCACTGACCATTTCTTAGGAAGTCCTATCTAAAATGATTTGGTCTCATTAGTAACTGTATAAATATAATGAACAACCTAAAATAATGATTATCTGTATAACTGAAAAACAAAAACTAAACCAAACCAGCACCATTCAATGTCTATCACCTATACAGATAAAGTTTAAGCTCCTTAATGAGGTACAAAGATATTCAAATTGGCTCTTTGCAGCTGTCCAGCTTCATTTCTTGCCATTACATGCTTTACCCTTTTTGATCTAGCAATATTGACCTGTTTACAGTTTTCCAGACATAATATAGTTTCATGCTATGTGCTTTTGTGCATGCTGTTTCTTCTGCCTAGAAATTTGATTTCCTATTGTCAGACTTTCTGATAAATTCCTATTCATTCCTCAAAATTCTTCAGCTTAGATTTTATCTTCTCAGATGCTCCCAAATTCAAGGAAAAAATATGGGCTTAATGTTTACTGAATTGAGCAATTTACTTATTTAATGCCCCTATGAAACTCTGAGCTCCAGAAGGTGACTAATCATTCTATGCAGGATTTTTAGTATTAAAACATGGACAGTGCTAAAACCAAACCTGGATGGTCGGTCATTTCATTCCATAAGGAGAAGAGACGTGTCATACTCATTCAATATTCCTATCTAGATAATGTTCAACAGAATTGAATAGAAATGTTTAAAACAATGGATAAATCAGATAAAGATGTATGTAAATGGCCCAGTTACCTAAATAACCAAACTCTAGCCTGATTTTAATGGTATCAGACTTGCTCTTTATCCATCATTAGGTAGGGGCTATTATGAAAGACTAATGTGCATAATACATCCGATATCATTGATAAAGAGCAGGCAAGTAACCAGGGAGGAAGAAAGCAGATGATAAAAACAAAAAATTAAAACCTGTTCGCCATGAGATTCTTGTCTGTCTACGCTATTAAAACCTGGAAATTCTGGACAGAAAGGCCAAGCACCAACTACACCTGTGTATTTTCTGAAAGGTGGTAAATGAGAAAAGCTCAAAAGCAGCTTAAGGAGTAGGCATATTTCTCCCCACTAAATGAGAGGGGATATCATTAAGAACTCAACTTTTGTTTGAATTTGCTTGGAGCCACAAGAATATTATTTACTAGCTATGGCAAAAGGCTTTCTGAATACTCTTGCAGGATCTGAGTGATTCTCTAAAATGCCTGCATGTAAAAACCTTTACAATCCTTCCTCTATTAATTTCTTACCAAAACCGAGTCTGGACACTGTTCTGATCAGAGTACCCCTATCATAAGTTGTTCCCAAAGTATACACATTACATGTGTGCAAATGCAAAAAAACTGTATTATTGATTCTACTTATAATCCTAATTAATTAGCTGAAATTAAGGGGATCAGAGGAAAGGAAGAAAATGCTCAACTTCATTTAGTTAGTAGGTTACCTGTTGTTCAGCAAAATGTTAGAACACTTAATATCCCGATGCAAAAAATTCTTTTTGTGACAGTAATCCAATCCTTCCATTAGCTGTTTCATGAACGACTTGATATGGTCCTCTGAAAAGTGCACCAAACCAGATTCTAGCAATCCCATTAAGTCATGGTCCATATACTCAAACACAAGGTAAAAGGCACCTAAATAGGAAGAAAAAATTAGAAACAAGAAAAAAAAGACTATCTGAAATTATCCTTTAATTTTATAGAAGAACCTGAAACAGTAGTTGAATAACTTGCTGCTTTTTAAAAATAAGAAACAGAACTACTGTTTGAGTTAATCTTCTGACTTCCAGACCAGTGCTACTTATGTCTTGAGGGGACAACTACCCTCATCAGGTTATACTGCCATATCGCCTCCCAAGGTGGTTTTTTCGTTTGTTTGTTGTTATTTTTGTTTGTTTTTTTAGGAGGCACCAGGGAACAAACGTGGGACCTCCCATGTGGGAAGCAGGCACTCAACCACTTGAGTCACATCCACTCCCTATATTACTATTGACATTATTTTTAGGAGGTACCAGGGATTGAACACAGGACCCTCGTACATGGGAAGCAGGTGCTCAACCACTTGAGCTACATCTGCTCCCCACTACTGACGTTTATGATCTAAACCAGGGTTGGTAAATTATGGATCTTGGGGCAAATCTAGCCTGCTGCTTGATGTTATAAAAAGTTTTATTTTTAACACAGCCATGACTATTACATACTGTCTATGACTACTTTTGTGACGATCTTTAAGTCAACAGGACCCACATACTATGCCAAGGGTAACACGGTATGTTTGATATAGATTAGTGAAATTCATAGTATTTAATAACTGAAGGGGAGATCATGTAATTCAACCCCCCTATTTTTTTCTTTTTATAAGGAGGTACCGGGGCTTGAACCTGGGACCTCATACATAGGAAGCAGGTGCTCAACTACTGAGTTCTCTCCACTTCCCAATGAGAGTTGGATTTTTTTTTTTTTTTTTTAGGATGTACTGGAGATGGAACCCAGGACCTCATACATGGGAAGCAGCCCCCTCCCCCACCCCCCAATTTAGAAGTTTAAAGAAATGAGAAGTACTCCAAGACAATAGATGTGAAAGATTTGAAACCTACACTCTTTCCACTTTTGGCAGGATGCATGATGGAGATAAATTTTGTAACATAAGAAATACTAGATCTAGTTAGACAATCATCTATCCAGTCTAAAATTCTGTTTCATAGTAGTATAGAGTCAGGGATTCTTAATCTAGGAGGTGGACTTCAAGTTTTCTCTGAATGCTCTGAAATACTATGCAACATTTTAAACATGTGCAATTCTAGGAGGGTCCATAACTTTCAGAAGATGTTTACCCCAAAAAGTTAAGAACCACTGCATTAAAGGAGTTATCTTAGAGAAATTTACCTAAGACCTAATCATACAAATAACTAAGAAAAAACAAAGATTCCAAGATAAGTGGGCATATGACAAAGACAACTCAAAAAAAGCGAAAGTAAATAAAATTAATAAATGTACGGAAAAAACCCTCAGAAGTAACGTAAGAAATGCAATCTAGGGAGGAGGTGGGTGAGGGAATCTCCTATATTTTCGATGTAATGCGTATAATCTAAAGCTTCTTAAAAAATAAAAAAGAAGAAATGCAATCTAAAATAATATACTTCACCTATCAAGATGACAATTATTTTTAAAGATATACTCAATGTTGGGGAGGTTTATAAGTTATTATCTTTCTTAAGAGCAACTAACATTAAATATGAAAATCCCTTTGACCAAATAATTTTATTTCTAAGAAGGTACACTACAAAAATGTAAAGATTTATGCACAAAGGTGAAAATAGTGTTAGAATTTTTTAAATTGGAAACTAAATACTCAACAAAGGAATGATAAAGTTGGTAGGGAGCGGAGGTGGCTCAAGCAATTGGGCGCCTCCCTCACACATGGGAGGTCCCAGGTTCAGTTTCCTATGCCTCCTGAAAAAAAGACGACCAGCACACAAAAAACAGAGACAGCGAATGCAAACAATGAGGAGGTGGGGAGAAATAAGCAAATAAATCTTTAAAAAAAAAAAAAAAAAAGTAAAGTTGAGTCCTCTTATCTTTATGTACAACCATTAAAACAATAATATGGGAAATTGTTTATGACATGTTATAATACACCAAATACACTTTGATCTCAGCTATGCTAAGATAAATATGAAATGTATAATATAAAGTTACTGGAAGGATACAAGCTAAAATGTGGTTTTCTATAGCTGGGAGTAAATTGGGATAGAGTGGTAGAGAGGTGATTGCTATTTTTTTTTTTTTTTCATTTTTTTTTTTATTTGCTATTTTCTTTTGCTTTCTATTCAGCATTTTTAATTTTTTCCACAAGGGGCATGCATTTCATCCTCTATTTATTAATTTATGATTTAAAAAAATAATTTAAATAGTACATGATAAATGATTTAAACAGTACAGAATGGCACGGATGAAAAGTCTCTCTCCAAAAGCCACCAACTAACATTTTGGGTATTCTTCCAGAAACTATCTACACATTTTATTATTTTATAATCAGAAAAGAAAAATACTGAGACACACCCAGAAATATACTTAGTACTCTTAATCTACTCAGGTCCGACTTTCATTAATTTATCTAAATACTGTTGTGTAAGCAGAGGTTCCTTTTGTTTACTTTAAAACTGTATCTATGTAACTCAAGGGGTACAGCTCTTCTAATGCTAATATCCTTGAGGTTCTATAAATAAGTCCAGCTTTACATTATTCATTACCTTACTAATTTTATGTGTCTCAATCACATTCTCTCTTAACATTCTAAACTATATGCACAGATGCCATCTCTTCACTTGATCCTAAAAATTCTATTTTCAACTGCTCATTATGATACCTTTTTCAAATTTGCTTTAATAAATGATGTCATGTGTAGACTACTTCAATGGAAACAACATGAAAATTTTACTCCCCGAACAGGAACAAATGTTACAACTCCAGGAAAACAAACCATTATGTAACCTGAAGAAGACTGCTTCAGAAATCTGTGCACTGAATTCTAAATTGTTTCAGTACAAAACTATGTAAAAATTATGGATGCATATAAACAATAAGCAGAAGGGATGATGTAAAAGTAACTGATAAATGTGGGTTTTAATTTCCATTACTATTATTATAATATAATTTGTAATAAAGAAACTTAAAAAACAAAGACTTAAAAAACCCAGTAGGGAAGTGGATGTGGCTCAAGTGACTGAGCTCCCGCCTACCACATGGGAGGTCCCAGGTTTGGTGCCTGGTGTCTCCTAAAGACGAGGAGCAAGACAGCAAGCTGACATGACAGGCATGTGCGGCGAGCTGATGCAGCAAGATGACGCAACAAGAGACATGAGGAGACAATGAGAGAGACAACAAAGCAGGGAGTGGAGGTGGCTCAGGTGATTAGGTGCCTCCCTCCCACATTGAGGTCCCAGGTTCAGTTCCTGGTGCCTCCTGAGAAGACAACCAGCATACAACAAACAGACACAGCAAATGTGAACAACGAGGGGCTGGGGAAAAATAAATAAATAAATAAGTATAGAGAGTACACTGATGAAGAATGGACATTTTATAAAATCTACCATCATCTTAATTCTGGTATGGATTACAGAAAATAACTGGACTTTAGTACTACCTATTCCAAATTTCAAAAATCAATGTACCCTGAAGAAACATAGTTCTTTGCTAGTACCTTTGTCCTTCTTGAAATCCAGTGCATCTTGTTTATCTGTGACGATTTCCTTCATGTTAACAACACTTCGGTGTATCAACTGACGAAGGATTTTGATTTCACGAATGGCTGTGATTGGGAAGCCCTCTTTCTCATTGTCTAGTCTCACTTTCTTCAGAGCCACTAGCTCCCCTGCCAAAACAAATTCAAACCATTATCATTATCAATTAGCATTTTTTGGCCACCGTCATGAACCAGCCAATATATACCCTTGCTCTGAAAGACAGACTTAACGCCTACTTTAATGCTTATATACCAGATACTTTTATATCTTAAAAAGTAAAATAGAAAAAATAAATCCCTATGTTCCCTTTCTTGACTGTGACTTTTTTAAAACTTGGAGTTAATTTTTAATTCAATATTCAGTAAGATCTAAAAAAAAAAATTCCAGTAATTCAAATACTTCATTTATCTTCAATGACTTCCCCCTTACCAAACGAATAGCAGTATAGAAATTTTATTTTTACCCTCACTTTAATTTCCAACAAGCTATAAAATGTTTAGAATAGACAACAAAAGAAGGAGGGTTTTAAACAGTAATAGTTATATTATTCTTTTAGAAAAACTTAGTCTATTTAGTAACGTTTGGAGACTAAATTAGAACCAAAAAATTACTTTCCTTAAGATATCAGTATTGCTAAGCTTTTAACTTTCTGACATTTAGAATTTTGTAGCAATATTTACCTGTGTCTTTGTCCTTTGCTTTATATACTTGGCCGTAAGTTCCCTCTCCAATAATCCCAATAATGTCAAACTTGTCCACACAGCGTTTCCCCCAGTCACTTTCTGTTTGTCTTCTTTCTCCATAACGAGGGCAACAAATTCTAAAAAAGGCAAAACAAAAATAAAAGCAAGAAAAAACTGACTTTCAAAAGCCAAATCTACTCAAAGAAAAAAAAGATAATTATTTTATGATGATTTCACTGTATCTTTTATAATTTCTTTATTAAAAAGGAAACAAATAGTTTAAACAATTTCTTACAGAGGCTAAGACATAGATTTTTGACTTCAGGAAGATGTAAGGTCAAATAAAAGATTTGCTGCTTACTTTTTGACCTCTCGAGTAATGACTGGCTTCCTCTACTGTAGAATGGGAAAAGAATCTCTATATCATAGGTTTACTATGAAAATAAAATATAAAAATTTGCACATACTCAATAAATAAATAGTAACTATTTTTATTATTGAGAGGACTGCTAATAATCAGATCAAACCTGGATTCTACTACATTTATCAAACAGCAAGTTATGTGCTTTATGAAAAAAATCCCACATATTAATTTTTCATTTATGTGTACATGGTTGACATACCCTGAATAAAAGGACTTTTTCCTTCTTTAAAACTCTTTTAAGTATTATGAATTTAAAAGACACAATGGGATTGGTGTTCACTGTATATGTGAAATTAGTAAATTATTACACATCTAAAAACACAGCTGTGGGTGTAGATGAACAGGTCTCCTAGAAAGCCTTCTAACCATTAGATAAAATAAAAAAAATTATTTTAGGACCAAACAATTATGATTTTACCAGCATAGGTTGTGGAATAAAACTGTGAAATTTAGGTCAAAAGGTAAGGACAAAAGCTATTATTAAGGGTAAGTCCCTCAAAAAACTCACTTTGGTCTCTTTTTATGTGGTTGTTGAGGTGGTGTGATTGCCTTTGGTTCTGGAGAGTCTGGGGGAGAGGAATCCCCACCAGGGAGCTCTGGAGGGAGAGGAAGGTCTGTAAGTAAGTGACGTGTCTTCTGTTCCTTCTCTCTCTTTACAGGTTTTGAAGGAAGTGTTTCTTTTGGACTAAACAACAGAAGGGAGGAGAAGAAAAAGATCACAATTATTTAAAGGATATGTAAATAAAACCTTTCAATGAAGACTATAATGTGTGACTACTAAAAGATTATAAAGATTTTATTTTTAAGGAAAAAAACATGCAATATAACATAAAGAAATGGAGTTTATCACAGCTAAAGATACTTGGATTTTGCAAAAAATCTATGACATATTAAAGAAAAAACGAAAAATTTGAGGTATTACTTTTAGGTCCATTATCAAACTTTCTTTAGTGTCCTTCTAAAGTCTATTTGGATTTTCACTTAGATGAAATAAATGCAGGAATAACCATCTTAAATTCACAAAGTATCACTGCAACTCAAGGAGTTCACCATCTCTTTAAATTTAAATTTTGCTCACCAGCAAAGATTTAAAGAATGAATGAGAGCTCAACAATTTAACACTACTATATTACCAAAATTTGAGAGAACTTGGAAAAATGAAATGGTATTTTAGAGTGTTATGCAAGAAATATAGTTAAGCTGTAAATCAAAACTAGTAAAAAACACACTGACATCCAATTGGTCTGGAAGCAGAAGGCAACCATCTCTGATCAGCCAGAATAACCCTCAAACTAAATTCTAAGGACAAAGAGTTCAAGCAACAATCTCAGAAACATTAAGGCAGGTAGCATGCTTCTCATGATAATCAGTAAATTATAATAGTCAGTGAGAGGGGAAAAAAAAAAAAAAAGATACCTTCCCTGGAATAGATTGAAAAATATCAGTTTTTAGATCCAACTTTTTAATCATGTCTATATCTTTAGGAGTAAAGGAAGGATTCTGTGCTGTGTATATCCGCAGAAAAGATACAAATCTATAGTGCAACATACTCATTTGCGCCTATAAATAAAACCATGCTAGATAATTCTTTTCTATTGCTTCATAGTATCAGAGGTTGAAAAAGATCCCATGTATTAATTAAATTCCTCCTCCACTTTCCTGAGAGGTAATTACAAAAAATATATTCTTTGCATGACTACTTCCATAGGTATAATCCCTTGCAGCACATCTTTTTAAAGTGTGTTGCTGTCTTTGTGTGTGAAATTCTATCTCTACTCCAAAAAAAAAGAATGTTGTTTATTCAAAATATTAGAACACAATCCTAAGAGCTACCACTTCCTATCAATTTTCATGATTTAGATCCTTCCCTTGTAAACCAGACAGAACAAGAGAATTCCAAGTTAATTTGTACTACATCAGCCTGGGGAAGACAATGGAGTGCAAAATGAACATCTGAAACTTTCTGTTGAGTTATTGGTAGAGATGAAAGCACAACATTATTTGTACTAAGATTTTTCTATCCTGAACAAAGCCCACTGCCAGAAAACTCTTGAGGCAGAATGCAATATAGATATAAAAAAAAA
>JAQZBX010078457.1:0-14115 GCA_029593785.1 Cabassous unicinctus
GAGGCCAGCCATCTTGTTTTTCTATCATTGTGACCCAAAGTCTTAGGTTGCATCAGTCTGAAGTCTTAATGGCTAATCAAATCCAGAGCAGAAATGAACCCGCAAAACTGCTTTTAATCTATGTCCAATAAGTGGAAACTTAATACTCTTCTCAGGGTTTTTTTTTTTTTTTTTTTTTTTGCTTCACAAATTCTTGATAGCGTGAGTATTCCATACAGTGTGGTCATGGAAATAAAAAAATTAATTATGAGCTAAGACCTGTAAATAAAGAGAAAACAGGTTGGAGGGAGCAAATGTGTCATGATACGGAAATGAATATACTGAAAAATAGAGACCTATGACTAACCAGGGAAAGGTAAATAGACGTACTTTTACAAATGACACATTTAAAGGTCCTTCAAATAAAGCTGTGATACTGTCTACATGGAAAATTTTCCTAGTTATTTTTTCAATCCTATTGAGATCAGGCCCTGGATGTTTCCTGTTAAATAAAAGCCCCGGTGATGCATGCAACTGCTTTACTTGGAGTAAACAAAATAAACGATTAAAGCTGATAGACGGATATTCTAAGGGCTGACTGTCTGAGTGGATAGAATTTTGGACTGAGTAAGGTCAAGCACAAGCCAGGAAATCTCAGGGCTCAATTATTTATGGCTGGGGGAATATTATAACATCGTGGATGATGTTCTCCTTATGACTCTTCTCCATGGACACTGCCTACCAAAGTATGGAACTTATTGAGGCTTGTCTAATGTCAATCACCTTGGAAAATGAATATATGTAGGCAAAAAATTTTCTTAGCACCTGTCAATAAATTCAACTGTCTCGCAAGTGGCAAATCAAGTATATTCTAGTAAGCTTATAAAGAATTATCAGCAATCACACACGGGCTTTGTGGGTTTTCCCCAGTAGTGGAGATAGATCTGTAAATCTATATTTTATTTGCTCATTTGATGTCTTTTTGTGATCAGTGAAATGCATTTTCTAAGTAACTGGGGTCAGAAATATCAGCTGCTCAACAGAGGGACTCTATCTCTCTTACAATGCATTCAAGATGTTACAGGCAATAAATAAAAGTTGATTTGTTTACTCAAAACAACTAATACTCAATATATTAATCCAGAAATATATTAATGCATGTTCCCCAGAGTGTTATAGTTGAGTCTCGTATTTCCAGGGAAAGGAGAGAGTAGACTTGTTTCCAGCAAAGGTCTGTATGAAAAGTAGAATCACACGTATGTTTTGCCACCATCCTGTTCTGCCATCAAAGGGGTTCTCTTCTGGCAGTGGCTCTCCTTGCTAATGCAAGGTCACTATGTCAGGAAATAACATGGCATTGGATTAACCTTGGTACAGCCAAGAGGGCTTTGCATCTATCATCTTCTGAGGAGGAATTTAACAAAGGCAGAGAATTTGGTTTGTTGATATTTGAAGATATGTTTTTAGGAATGTGCCAGAAGGAAACTTTTGTGGTTTATAACTACATTTGCCTTTTAAGGAAGATTGTTCCCAGGATCTCCGCTAAGAGTAGGTGGCAGTTTAGTTCAGGTGAGTACCTTAATAAACTGTTGATAAGCGAATGTGATGCTGGAGAGAGTTGAGTCGTTGGGCCCAAAAGAATGAGAAGCATTGGCAATTCTTTCCACTGTTGAGGAAGGAGGTGTGAAGAGAGGAGGTGAGAGGGAAAAGATTGGGAAAGTGACTGGCACAGGTTAGGGGGCGGTGTGTGGCGTGTTGGAGCCAAGGAGAAATCTCTGGGATCAGGCTTTTAGGAACTGGGTATCCAGTTCTCGTCATGATGGTGGACCAAATGTATCCTTTTATCGCCCCACTCTCCCCAGAGCTCATTTACATGGTAGTTAAGTTGAACAGAAGTTATCAAAGCATAAAAGTAATAAGAACAGTAGGGATAACCAAGAGCAGGGTGAGAGTTGGACAAAATCTGGGAAGCAGATATCAAGCTTATGAGTAAATCAAAGCAGAAGAGGCATCTCAGAAAACAAGCATGTTGGAGGTGGTGGTGGTGATGGGGCAACAGAGGGGAGAGGCTATAGCAGCAGCCAGGTTCTGGAGAGAACTGAGCTTGGAGTGAATGGTGGTTTGCACAACAGGCTCAGAGAAGGTATAAGGAAGAGCCTATTCCCTAGACCAAGCATGAGAACACTGTACAAAATTGATTTTAGTTTTATGAGATGTGGATATGATCAAGCATTTTTAAAAATTTTCTTCATTAACAAGGAGACCTTGGTCATGTCATTTACCCAATCTGTGCTGATTTGTTCATCTTTTGGAACTCTGGAGAAACAATTGAGTTTGTTTCTAGAATTAAGTAGAATGGGTGTGCCTGGACAGGATTTTTTTTTAAAGGGATGCTTCCATGGCTTGTTGAGCTGCCTTTTGTCTGTTACTTTATTTTTTTGAAGCTGAAATAAAGTTCAAAAGAAAAGAAATCTTCCTGAAGAGAGTAAAGTTCCTAATATGAAAAGTGATGAAAACTGCTGAGATTGGGGTAGCCCTGGTAGCCTGACAGAAATAAAGGGGAGTCAAAAGGAAAAGCAGCTCTGCTCATGAGGAAAATACACTAGCAGGGTGGGAGCCCCAGGATCAAACACCCCCTCTTTTGGCAGTAGAAAGAGAGGAGGAGGAGGTGGGGCAGATATCTGCACTCACCGGGGAAGTTTCCCGTTTTCCACAGAGCTTGCAATCAGCACTCCCATTGAGAAGCGGTCTATTGGTGACACTCCCATATGCAGCTGTCACACTTTTCTCTGGTTTTTCATTCATAAATATGAACGAACAACCAAGGATCCTTAGACACGTGACAAAAACCAATAACACTGGAAAGGACCACCATGCCCAAAGAGGACAATTGATTCAGCACAAAAGACAGATAATTCATGAAGGAGAAAATAACTCCAGAAACATATGAATGGATATTAAATCAATATTTCTATGATTATGAACAATAATTAAAAAAAAAAACCAAGCTTCTCTGAAAAAAGGAACAATAAGAGAATAAGGAAAAGTTTCAGGAAATTGCATCTACGATGGAAGGAATTTTTTTTTTTTAATTTCACAAGAGGGTTAAATAATAGAATGGAGGTAATTAAAGATTGAGTTAGTAAGCTTGAAGAGAAAGGCCAGATTATCTCTCAGAACAAAGACTATAAATGGCAAGAGAAGGAAAACATGAAATGAAACTTGCAATATTGTATCAGTCAAGCCAGGAAGACTATCTTTCTCATGAGAACGATAGGAGAGAACAGAAAATAGGTTAGAGGACATAATCAAAGAAATAATAGAAGAAAAATTCTTTGAGCGGAAGAGAGGCACAAGCCTGAGGACTAAAAAGACTCACTGGGTAAAGAACAGAATATACTTTTAAGTTATCACCCCTAGATATGTCCTCATGAAAATTTAAACTTCAAAGGATAAACAGAATATACCAAAAGGGTTCATGAAGAGAAAAAAGTTATTTACAAATAAGAGTTAGATTTACAAAAATCCTGCCATAAAAAACTTTAAAATTCTGAGGGAAAGTTGATTGTCAACCTAAATTTCAGCATACAAGCAAACTATTTGTAAGTATGAAGGGAAAAAAAATAAAGGGATTTTAAGACAAGTAGAACATCTAAGAGATCCAAAAAGAGGAAGATGCTGGATCCAAGAAAAAATAATGGAATTAATCCAGGAATGCAATGGAAAAAAGATGAGGATGACAGCTGTATAACAAGCCTGGAAAGCGGTCAGTTTGGCTAAGAACAGGAAGTCAGAAGCTGCTGAGAAAAAGGTCTTCAAGGGGAAAGCATATTCCATTCCACAAATTTTATGACTAAGAGCCCAGAGGACCTTAGCTATGTAAGGAAGGTATGTGTTTGTCAGCAAGAAAAATGAAAGGCAGTTGGAAACTCTGAGAAAAACAAAAAACGACCAACTCCTCATTGTCAATGTGCATTAGATCCCATAGGCTCTTGCCTGCTGAAGTACTTTGCTCCAGTAGTTCTTCCAGTCTCATCACCGTTATTTGTTTTCTCTCTACTAGATTATTCCCAACAGCATAGAAATATGCTGTTTTTCTCTCATCTTGGAAGGAGGCCTTCCGCCTGACTTCACTTTCCTCTCCATTTAATGTCCTATTTCTCTGTTGACATTTACATCAAAACTCCTCAAAATGTCTGTCTTTGCTATGTCCATTTCCTTCTGTTTTGTCTTGAATCCACTCCACTTATACCCTGCTCACCACCAAACTGCTGTCTACAAGGTCACAGATGACCTCTCGCTTACTAAATCCAATGGTATAGCTGTAAGACTATTTCATTAGGCCCTACCAGCAGCATTTGGCTAGTATACAATCTCTCCCTCCTCCTTGAAATTCTTCCTTCATGTAAGTTCCAAGACACACTGTCCTGGTTTTCCTCCTACCTCTTAGTCATCCTTTCTCAGTCTCATTTTTGGGAACCTTATATCCCCCTGACCTCTTAATTTTGGAGTTCCCATGGTTCCGTCCTTGACCTCCTCTCTTTTCTCTCTTCATCAACTCCTGTGACAATCTCATTCAACCTCATGACTTTAAATGTAAGTCTATCTTGAAAGCTCCCAAATTTACATTTCCAGCCCAGGCTTCACTCACCTCTGAGTTACTAATCCATGTATTCATCTGCCTGCTCAACATTTTCGTCTGCCTGTCTAACATCTAATAGGCATGCCAAACAAAACTCATGACCGCCCTCGATCCTACAAGCTGCTCCTTCCGTCGTTTAGCCCCGCTCATTATTGCACAACTCCATCCCTGCAGTGGCTTAGGTCAAACATCTTGGTGGTCTCCATGACTCCTTGCTTTGCGTTATAGCCCATATCCAATCAGTTAGGATATTTTTTGACTCTGCCTTCAAAATATATCCAGACTCCAACCAATTCTCACACCTCTACTAATCCCACATTGGTCCCAGACACCATCATTTCTTGTCTGGAATATTGAAGTGGCCTCCTTCTTCCACCCTTGCCAGGTTTTATCTCTTCTCCCTCAATCTATCATCTATACAGCAGAAAGTAGTCTTATTTTAAAACATAGGTCAGGTAATATTCGTCCTCTGCTCAAAACACTTCAATGACTTCCAAAATTCTTGCCACAACGTACAATGCTTGGCACCCTGGCCACCTCTCCCACCGTGTCTCCTATCACTATCCCAGTTGCTGACTCCCCTCCCTTCGCCCTTGTCTTCAGCAGCCTTGCTGCTTTTTTAATATAACAAGCAGGCTCCTGCCTCAGAGCCCTTGTACTTGTTGTCCCTGAGCCTCGAAAGCTCTTTCCCCAGATATACTAATGGCACATTCTTTCACCTTCTTCAAGTCTCTGCTCAGATGTCACCTTCTAAGTGAGCCCTTATCCTCCCCCTATTTAAATTTGTCATGCTCTTGCCTCTGGAAGTCTCTTATCCCTTCAACTGCTTTCTTTTCTCCACCTGACTCTATTAGGTTTTATATATCCCTACTAGCATGTAAGCTCCAATGGAGTGGCCATTTTATTGTTCATTGACTACTGCATACACAGGTCTGGCTCATAGGGCAGGTTCAGCTAACATTTGTTGATTGCATAAATGAATGCATAAGGCAAACTAAAATATGACATGATTTTGAGCAGTAGGTAGAGTGTAAGGGAAGAAAATCCATTAGATCTTCATGGAAGGAACATTCATCTTTAAGCAACCTTATCAAGCTACTTGGTTTCCAGTGAGAAACTTATAAAATGATAAAATTATCAGTACCATATATTTATTTTCTATGTTTGAAATCATTGCAAGAAAGTCTTTGTTTATTTTTATAGAAAAGAATGTAAATGCTAGAAACTTGATAATATTGAGGAAAGGGTATCACTGGCAAGCCAGAAGGTGGAAATGAAAGGAAGGTTGATAGAGAGAAGTGTAGGTCAGCTCATTTCCTTATACTATAAAGTGGGGAGTCATTAAATATTGCCTATAGCTTATGCATCAAAATGGAAATTATCAAGAATGTGGAATGGTGACAAAAGGGAAGTGAGAGGTGAAATATGTGTATTGAATATCTTATCTTTCATAAGTCAGTAGTCAGCTGTGTAAAGTTGGCATATCAATAAGCAGAAGTACTCATAACCTATGGGGGGTAATTTAGCATTATGTATCAAAATCACACACATGCATACACACACATATATATACCCTTTTTTGTTCCAATAATTCCACTTTGGGGAATTTATTCCATATCTTCGCAAACATTTAATGGTTTACACACAGAATCTAGAGCAACTCAGATGTTTAACAATGAAGAGCAATTGTGCTACATTGATGCAATGAAATGCTATGGGACTGTAAAAAAAGGAGGAATGTCTCTAGGTTCTGATCAGGAAAGTTTTCTGAGACCAACTGGACCTGGCTATTCTGAAAAGCCAGGTCCAGGATAGTTTATAGTATATTATGTCATCTTTAGTGTTAAGAAAGGCTGAAAATAGGAATCCATATTTTGTGTTTGCCTATATGTGTGTAGAGAAACTCTGGAAAAATACATAAAAGACCATGAAGAGTGGTTATCTACCAGAAGTGGGAATTGGCTAATTGGGATTCATGGATAGGAGGGAGATGTTCACGTACATCTCTTAATAATTTTTGTTTTTTAAGCCGTGCTGATATATTATCCAGGAAAAAGTTAAACAAAAGTAACAGTGTCTGCATATTACTTTGAACTATGGAAATAGCCATAAGAACCAAAAACCAGCAATAAAAGAAGTTATAACTAGGCAATTGGGAGTATGGCAAGGGGAGTGATAGTCAAGAAACTTGATTTTCATTTTGTACACTTTTGCACTGGTTGAAATTTTATTAACCAATGTTCATTATTACTTCCATAATTTTTTTAAAAAATGGAGGAAAACGGATGTGGCTCAAGCGATTGGGCTCCCGTCTACCATATAGGAGGTCCAGGGTTTGGTTCCTTGGGGCTCCTGGTGAAGGCAAGCTGGCCCGTGTGGCGAGCTTGCCCACAGGGAGAGCTGGTGCAGCAAGATGACACAACAAAAAGAGACACAGAGGAGAGACAATAAGAGACATAGCAGACCAGGGAGCTGAGGTGGCGCAAGAGATTGAGTGCCTCTCTCCCATTCCAGAAGGTCCCAGGATTGGGTCTTGGTGCTGCCTAAAGAGAAGACAAGCAGACACAGAAGAACACATAGAGAGCAGACAGTGTGCACAAAACAATGAGGGGTGAGAGGGGAAAATAAATAAATAAATAAACCTTTAAAAATTTTTTTTGAGTTACAAAAGAACAAGATCTCTAATAGGCAATAAAACCCTTCCCCAGTGATCCACAAAACTTCCCTGAAAGATCTAGGTGCAAAAGCCTTGAATTTGTGGTTGCTTTCAGAGAGAAATCAAGAAGATAGCGTATCAACTTTAAGACTAAGAATGGCACACAAGGAGTGAGTAGAAGCTAGATGTCAGACTTAGAAGTAAAGATACAAGCTCCCGGGAGAATCCAGAGAATCTTGGGGAGACCATTGGGCTTTCCATAGTGCTTGGAATGGAGTGTTCGTGTCAGTCTTATCTAGCATTTATGGACAGGATAATACAAGGCTTCACTGGGAAAACGGAAGGGTTGCCGTGGACTCTAAGGGCTTTCTCAGGTTTCCATTCTCTTCCTTGGAAGGAAGAGATAGTCCTCATTTCACTGCCTGAGAAGGTGAGGCCTGGTGGTGAAGTATATTTACTCACTGAGTGAATCAGACTGGAATTAATGTTACATTTTTGGTTTCATACAATAGAAAAATTGTTCCTTATTTCCTTCAAAGAAAACAAATTTGTGGCTGACTACTTAGTAGGACTTGTTCCCTGTCTTTCCTAAGGGAAGCCATGTTTATACTTGTAAAGGAGGGGTAAGCCTTTCTTCTGTTCTGTAGGCATCCAGGGCAGGCCAGACGGTCACCCACATGTTTTCTAAGACATGAGATTTCAAATACCTCAGGAATGAATGTTTATGGAGCCTGACAGGCATTTAAACTCTCCATGAAAAGGAAGGCTATTCTTCAGCGCCACAGACGACAGCTTGCCTGGTGTCAAACGAACCTGGGAGAAATTCTTGGCAGCTGTTTACCTTAGCGGCCAGGTCACTCTTCTCTACAACTTGCTTTCCACTCGCTCTTAACCTTAATTTCTCCTTATATACATGCCAACAATTCTTCCTTTCAGTCAGCCAGGGATACTTGCTCTAAAATATCTTCCCTTGCACTCAACCCAAGGCTCTGGCCTGCTTTACCTTCTTTCGAGCATACCCTACCTCCTTTTTTTGAGGTGGTTAAAATGACACAAGGAGTGCCTTTTATTTTACCAGATAATATGGTCACACCATAAAGTGTGTTACCATGAGGTGAAGAAGCCTGCAGCATCTGGAGTGAGATGACTTGGGTTTGAGTCCCTGCCTGAATTGGGCAAGTAAGTATGTTCTCATCCATAAAACGATAATAATGTTATTTACCTCAGTGTTCTTTTTTACAACTTCAATTCAATTAAAAAAAAAATAACAGAAAGAGACAAGTCAACAAGCTGTGGAAGCATTGCTCCTAAAAATTTTTGTCCAGTCACTTTTATTTCATCTAATTTCAACTAACTCAATTGTTCCTCTAGTGTTCAGAAAGATACATAGATAAACACAGATTAGTTAAATGACATGGTCTATGTCTCCTTATTAATGAAAAAAATGAAGAAGAGAAAAAAATGTTTAATCGTATTCATATCTCACAAAACCAAACTCCATATTCTTTTTCCTTACCTTTACCGTTGATATAGTACCAACTTTGCATTTGCTACAATACATTACAATGTTGTTTTAACTATAGTCTATAAATTTCATTAGTTATAGTTTTCCCATGTATCACCACATTCTTAACACTGTGTAGTAAAAGAACATTACTGTATTTATATTATTAACCACAATCTTCATCTACTGCCAAATCATTGTTACAGATTCCCTGTATTATCCTCCAGCTGTCCTCCAACTAACATCAATCTCTCTAGACTACTTGTTTCAGCCACAATCACATCCATAAATCAACAGCTCTTGTTACATTTGTTATAAGGCGTTACCATCAAATCCAACCATTACCACATATTTACATCTGACCTTATTAAACATTCCACATACATCAAGCATCGTCTACCCCTTCTTATCCCATGTTCTACCTCCTATCAACCTATACTTCATAGTCCAACTCCATAGGTATACTCATGGCATTTAGTTCCTATTAGTGAACCATACAGCATTTGTCCTTTTGTGTCTGGCTTATTTCACTCAGCACAATATCCTCAGGCTTCCTCCATGTCATCATGTGCTTCCCCAATTGATTTCTTCTTACAGCCGAATAATGTTTCATCATATGAATATACCATATCTTGTTTATCCATTCATTGATTGACAGACACTTGGGTTGTTTACATCTATTGGCAATTATAAATAATGCTGCTATGAAAATCAGTGTGCAAATATCTGTTTGTGTCCTTGCTTTTGGTTCTTCTGAATATATTCCTAGTAGTGGGATTGCTAGAAATATATGGCAGTTCTATATTTAGTTTCCTGAGGAACTGCCCAATCATCTTCCACAGAGGCTGCACCATTTTATACACCCACCAACAGTGAAAGAGTGTTCTTATTTCTCCACATCCTCTCCAGCACTTCAAATTTTCTGTTTTTTTAATAATGACCACTCTGTATGGTATGAGATGATATCTCATTGTAGTTTTGAGTCTCATTTCCTTAATAGCTAGCGATGTTGAACATGTTTTCATATGACTTTTGGCCATTTCTATTTCTACTTTGGAAAAACATCTGTTCAATTCTTTTGCCCATTTAAAAAAATCAAGTTGCTTGTCATTATGTTGTGTGATCTCTTTATATAACATGGAGATCAATCCCTTATGTGATTTATGGTTTCTGAAGAATTTTTCCCCATTGAGTTGACTGTCTTTTCACCTTCTTAACAAAATTCTTTGAAATCAGTGGTTTTTGTTGAGGATGAACTGAATTTTGATACAAGTAAAATGCTTGAAAGAGTTGTCAGTGTATAGCATGTCATCCATAATAATATATCATATTTATTGACCACCTACTGCTTGCCTGGTGTTGTTTCCAGTGTTACATGAGTGTTCACCCAGTTATTTCTTAGCATACTCCTTTGAAGAGGTGCAATAATTATACTCATTTCATAGACAAGGAAATGAAGACAGAGAGAAGATACGTGGCTTGTCCATAGTTACAGAACTAGCAAGTAGTAGAACCATTTTCAACCCTGGACCATCTGCTTCCAGAGCAATTTGGAAAATATTTCTTTCAAGGTGGGGCAAAAGTGGTAGTAGTGAACTGTAGTTGAAATATTGGAGAAAGATATTGGCAGATGGAGCAATGTGCAACTTCTGTAGGCCAGAAGACCAATTGACTTATTGAAGTGGGGGAATTTGAGTATTTATGTAATAACAGGTTGAATGTGAGTCCATCTCAATTACCTGTCAACCTTGGAGACAAGCTTAGGGTTTTGAAACTGACTTGCTTTTATCTTTTTTTTTTTTTCCAAGATGGGCTCTCTTTGGATCAGACTTTGAAACTGGTATAAAATACATTCGTGCCTTAATTTTCTTTTTGGTTATGGTTGTAAAACATAATTATGACTGTTCCAAACCTCTTCAGAAAACTGCTTTCTTCGTTTCCCACATTGGAAGGCTGGGCATCATAATCCTTGTGCAAAAAAAGCAAAAGGAGAAGCTGTAGAAGGGGAAAGTGCAGGACATGATCAGCCAAATCTTGAGCCAATGATAGCAGAAGGGAGGACTGTGGCATTGACAGCTCGATTGGCAAAGAGCAAGGCTGGGCAGGTGAAGGGGGTGGCAGAGCCAAACAGAAATGCACTTTGTTCAGGCACCATTGCATGATGGGTAGTGTTCATTGTCTGTTTATCTGGGACCTGAATCCTTGTTTCATAGGTTGATTTTGGGTCTACTTATTTTAGGCACCTCTCCTGATTATACCTGAAAGTTTTCTTTGAAATTGAGAAATTATAAAACATTAAAGAATTCACTGAAAAACTCTGAGCCATAATTATGAAATGAATCATAGGCAATTTAATAAAGATTTAACTCAAATATTTATAAGGAAAGCTAAAAAGACGCTGACATAGCTGCAGTGGCATTCTGATATTAACCAGGACGGCTAACAGAGCAATGTTTTGGGTTTGACTGTGTCCTTTCATCCTGTAGTCATCCTAACTCTGTGTTAGTTAGTAGTTTTCCCCTGCACCTTGTAGTGACGCACAAAATACAGCGAACCACACAAACTCTCATTACACAGATCGATTCCTTCCATCAAATCTGAAAAAATTATTTGCCCAGAATTCTCATACTCTCTAACTGCAGTTATTTAAAGTTCAGACGAGGAGGTTCTACTGACATCACAGATCATATTTTTCCAGCTTTCATTATTTTTGTTTTTTTTTAATGCAAGAAAATAGAGAATATTTTCTCTTGATGGTAAGTCTGCTTCAAAATGCCTTCTGTATGCTTATGGAGTGAGATAAAGTTTTGTGGCTTGCTTGGGTTTAAAAAAAAATTTTTTTTTAGGAGGTATCGGGGATTGAACCCAGGCTCTCATATGTGGGAAGCAGGCGCTCAACCACTGAGCTACATCCAGTCCCCAATGAGAGTTGTTTTTTCGTTTGTTTGTTTGTTTGTGTTTGTTTTTAGGAGGTACTGGGGATCAAACCTGGGACCTCAGACATGGGAAGCAGGCGCTCAACCACTTGAGCTACATCCGTTCCTGGGCTTGCTTGGATTTTGACAGTAAGAGGGCACCTCCCAAGCTAAATGTTACCCAAAACAGCCTCTCTCTTTTTTATATATAATAAAATATTTTATTCTTTTATCAATAATTATTTATAAATATATGCATGTAAGGGATTATGAATTAAGAAAAACAAACCTGAGAAGCAAGCACAGAGCCAGTTGGATAAGGAAAAGGCAAGGTTTCCTTGTTAGATGGAATCTCCTAGGAAATGAAAAGCTAAATAGAATCTGATAGCTGTTTTCTGCTTTCAACTTCCTTTTCACAAAAGCCTCTCTAGAAAGTCGGTTGTCAGAACACAAATGAACATTGGAAAATATAGGGCTCACAGTGGTAGGGGCATCTGGCGGGGCTAAATTCTGAGCCAGGGGCTGGAAAGTCTGGCAAAAATGTGGTTAGCGGAAGTGAGCTCGTCTGTCATGCTCACTAAGGCCAACCTCCAGCTCATAGTGGAACACCATTGTTAGGCTAAAATGAGGGTCCTGATCTGATCCAGGAGGAAGAGAGCATGGTCTAGTCCAGCTAAGTACAGATAGGAGTGAGCCAGGCTGAGAAAGCACAGCCCAGTTAAACAATGGTACAACAGTGATAAAAGACCTCTCCACGTCTGCTCCAAGTTGGGCTGAGCGCCTTCTACGCTTCACGCATAGTTATCTCCTTCACTATCATCTTGGAAGTTCCTTCTCTCCACTCTTGATTTTCCTGATTCTTCTTTCTTAATTTACTTCCTCAACATGGAGAATAAACTTAAAGAGCTTACCAAAAAATCAGGTATGGAAAGTAAATTTTTCGAGATCTTGAATGTCTGATAATGTTTTTATTCTACCCCTACATTTGATTGATCGTTGTGTGGGTATAGATCTCTAGGTTGGAAATTCTTTTCTGTTAGATATTTGAAGCCATTTCTCCTTTCTCTTCCTTTGTAGTGAATCCAAATCCTGATGCTTTGCAGGCAACCTTTTTTTCCTGCTGTAAGTTGTAAAATCTTCTTTCTAATTTGAATTCTTTTAAATTTCACAATGATGTACCTTGATGGGGGTCGTTTTGGGCTGAGCTATGGTGGGCCCTTCCAAGTCAGCAAATTCAGATTCTGGAAATTTTACTTGAAGTTTTCCTTCCTCTCAGAGTCTGGGGTTTGCTGATAGTAAGTGTCACTGTTGAATGATTGTCCTTGTTAATTGTCAGGGGAAGTGTGGAGTGAATTGCTATATGGTGTGTCATGGGAACACAGGCTCAGGCACAAGAGAGGCTCCCAGCAAATGAGCACTTCATTGCTTACACATCACAAGAGTTCTAAAGAGCAGAGGAAATGATCCTACCATGGCCAGTCCTCCTGGGAGGTCAACTGCTTGGGTCAGGGTTGGTGGATGGCAACTCCGCACACCTCTTTTTGTGTCATAGATGAGGGACACCTGCACTGACTGAGTGCTGAGCTTTTATACACTCCAGTGGGAGGGAGTTCTGCCAACAAACAACCTTTGTATCCTGGCAAGCAGCTGGGAATGGTTAAGATTTAACATCTCCCCTCCTCCCCCACTGCCTGTGGTCTCTTGCACAATAGACACATTCCAAACTCCTGCATGCAAACAAGCACAAATGGAAACATAACAAACACCTGCACACAAACGTGTAGGAAGGGAAAAGGAGGCTTTAGCAGTTTGGCATTATTTATGAACTCCCAAAATAGATATTGGATTGTGCTTGTAAGCTGGTCTGTTCCTCTAGGTGTGATTACGTTATGATTAGGGCTTTGATTGGGCCATGTCAGTAGGACGTTGAATCCCCGCCCCTTGGTGGGCAGGGACTCAGAGATAAAACTACATGGTAGAGCAGAGGAGTTGGAGTTTTGATGTTGGAGTTCTGATGCGGAATCTTGAGCTGGAGCCCCAGGAAGTAAGCATACAGAGGAGCTTGGTCGTGAGGAAAGAGAGAAGGCCCCAGGAAGAGAAGCAAGCCATTTGTCTACAAATAGTCTACAGCTAGCCTTGTGGAGAGAACAGAGCAGCTGGGCCCAGAGAGAGGCAATCCCTGGGAAGAGAGGAACCCAGGAAGTCTGATTCCTTACAGACGTCAGCAGCCATCTTGCTCCAACACATGGCAAAAAACTTTGGTGAGGGAGGTAACTTACACTTTATGGCCTGGTAACTGTAAGCTTCTACCCCAAACAAATACCCTTTATAAAAACCAACCAATTTCTGGTATTTTGCATCAGCACCACTTTGGCTGACTAATGCAGAGGAGGTTAGGCCAGGGCTGGGAGATGGCCAC
>JAQZBX010078458.1:0-14119 GCA_029593785.1 Cabassous unicinctus
TTCCCCTCATGGTCCAAGAAGATATCTTAATTCCAGATCTCAGGTTCCACAGTTTTCCTCTTGAAGTCATTTTCCCATCCACCTCTCCTTTCCCCATACATTTTAGCCCAGATTGACAGGGGTTTGGTTCATATAGTTACTGCAAACATTTTTTGGTTTAGCATGCATGGAACAGGTGTCCAAGCCATCATAGTGTAAGCCTTTCAGCAAGTCTCTTCTTGATAATTGCATTTTTAATACTGATAACAAGTTCCAAATTTAGTTAAGTCTTTACATGAGGTATTATCTTTGGGAGGCTTGTTTTCCAGAAGTTTTGAATTTCCTAAATCAATCTCTGGTTTCTTTGTGTCCAACAATTCAGTTCTCAGTTTATCTGTTTCCTCTTGCATTTTGATATAAGCTACAAGGAGAAGTCAGTCTGCATTTTCCACATTTACTTTGGAAATATCCTCATTTAAATGTCCAACCTGCCATTTTCAAATTCTGCCTTCCATCTAAATTCAGGAATCAATCTTACTAAGCTCTCTTCAACTTTAAACATAGATAGCCTTTCCTCCAGTTTCCAATAATAGCTTCATCATTTCCTTCTAAGGTCTCACTGGAAATAACTGTAGGGTCCATATTCCTAGCAAAAGTCTCTTCAAAGCAATCTATGCATTATCTATCAAGCATCCCACAATTCTTAAAAAAAATACCCCTCACCCATTTATATAACAGTTCCAGCATTTTTGATAATTGCAGCAGCACAATCCCACATTTGTTACAATTTCTGATTTAGTTTGTCAAAGGGTTGCCTACACAAAGTACCTGACGTTGCTTGACTTTCATAAAGTGGAGTTGTTTGAGGTAAAATGTACAATTACAAGGCCATGAAAAATCCAAAGCATTGTACCGTAAGAGGTGATTTCTCACCAAAGTCAGCTGCCACGTGGGGAAGCAAGATGACTGTTGTCTCTGCCATTGTTACTGTCTTTCTGCAGCTGTAAGCAAACCTGGCATAGGGCTTGTCCCTTCTTGAGCTGATCCATGGGTCTGGTCTCTTGTGGGCTTATTGTTTAAGTGATCCTCTAGTCCTCTCTCAAACTGTTGTATCAAATATGGCAGCCTCCTTTATCCTGTGTCTGTTGGTCTATCTCTTTGTTTCCATTTATATCTGACCCAACAGTGGGGCAGAAACTGAACTGAGTCACAGCTCACTGATGTAGTCCAATTAAAAACACTAAAATGATCTTATCAATTAATCTAATCAAAGGACCCTCAACTAAATTTAATGTAACCAGAGGATATCACCCTCACAGGAATAAAATAGTTTAAAAAATCCTCCCGATTTTCAGATTCACAAAATAATCTCAAACTGCCACAAAAGTTAATAATGACTATAAGCAAATTAGCAGAACACAAGACCAATGTACAAATAATGTTATTGTTTTTCTACACAAATAACAGGCAAGCTGAAGAGGAAATCAAGATAACAATCCATTTATAATAGGAACAAAAAGGCTAAAATATCTAGAAATTAATTTAACCAAATATGCAAGAGAACTGTATTCACAAAACTTCAGAACACTGGTAAAACTAATTAAAGAATGGAAGCAGCTGTGGCTCAAGCAATTGTGCTCCCATTTACCATATGGAAGACCCAGGTTCAGTCCCTGGGACTGCCTGGTAAAAAAAAACAAAAAAAAGGCATCCCAAATTTGCACATTGTGGAAAGGAGCAGGCCACTGCACGGTGAAGTGATGTACCAATAAATGACGGTGATACAACCAGATAGGACAAAAAAATTAATTAAAGAAGACCTAAACAAATGCAAGGACTTTCCTTGTTCATGTATTGAAAGACTAAACATCATGAAAATGTTAATTCTACCCAAAATAATTTATAGATTCATGCCATTCCAAACAGATTTCTAACAAGTTACTTTATAGAACTAGAAATGTGAATTACCAGGCTTATTTGGAAGGAAAACAGGTTCCCAAAATCCAAAAACATGCTAAAAAAAGAAGAGCAAAGTTGGAGGACTCACATTTCCTTACCCTGACATGTATTATACTGACACAACAGTCAAAACAGGATGGTATTGGCATAAAGAGAGACACATTTATCAATGGAATCAAATTAAGAGCCATAGCACAGCTCAAGGTGAGGAGGCGAGAACTGCCATATGCCTGATTTGCCACAGCTGAGCAGGGAGAAAGCAGTGCAGCCAAGGCTGAAGAGGAGGACTGGATAGAGACAAGCCATGTGTTTTGTTGCCCACAGCTGAGTCCTCAGAGATGGTGAGCTTTGAGAGGAAGGCTGGGACCTCTGTAGAGATCAGTGGCCATCTTGACTTGCCACATGGCATAATGCCAAGATCACTAGTAGCTGACTTTAGTGAAAAAGCATCTTTGATGGTGCTTGATTTGGACATTTCACAGCATAGGAGCTGTAAGAATTTCCTCCAGTAAAATTCCCATTGTAAAACCCAATACATATCTGGTACTTTGCATCTGAAGCCCTGAGGCGAACTAAGACAATGGTTACTAACAGATATGTAAAATGTTTTTCACTGAAACCGAACAAATATATGTTAATATTACAAGAGGTTGACACCTGGGTGATATTTGGGTAAAAATACCACCAAAATAAACTATGGACAAAAATGTATAGTAATATTTTAACAATCTTCCATTACTGATAAAAAAAAAAAACATGCTAAGTGAATAAAACTAGACAAAAGTACTGCATATTGTTTGACTCCATCTATACAAAATGTAAATAGAAATAAACTATAGAGATGGAAATAGATTAGCAGTTATGAATGACAGGAGAAGGATAGAGAGATTGAGAGGGTGACTATGGAGGGGTAGGGATTTTTTGCATTTGTTTGATTTTTGTTGTTGATTTCTTTTCTTTTTTAAATAGTAATGAAAATGCTGTAATATTGATTATAGTGATGAATGCAAACTCTGTGATTATGTCAAATACCTTTGAAAAACCTATGGTTTAGGCATATAATATATGCAGAAAAAATTTATAAAAAGTACGTAAAAAGATGGGAGTACAAAATATTATGAAAATTGTGTATGTGTCTACAATCGAAGTTGAATTGATATCAAATTAAATTTAAAGCAAAATATGTAAAAATATATTCAGAAAGAAATGAGAACAGCCTCAAAATGGTATAATACACAAAATCAAATGAATATGAAATAAGGGATCGGTGGAAGAAATGAGGACAAAAAAAGACTTAGATCAAATAGCAAAATGGTAGAAAAGTCCTGCGTATCACTAGTTACTTAAGAAATAAATGTATTAATCTGTTTACTCAAAAGGCAAAGATTGGTAGATTGGAAAACCATGTCCCAAGTATATTCTGTTTACAGGAGACTCACCTTAAGTTCAAAGATACAGGTAGGTTGAAAGTGAAAGGATAGGATATATGTCATGCAAATAATAATAAAAAAAGAGCTAAGGTAGCTATACTGATACCAGATAAAACAGACTTTAATTCAAGTCTTTTACAAGGGACAAAGGTCATTATATACTGACTGAAGGGTCAATTAACCAAAAGACATAACCATTAAAATTATAAATATATATATTAACATCACTTCCAAGCTCCAAAGTATCTGCAACTCCTACATACCTACTACCCAGATACCCAGATTTAACATTTTTTACATATTGTCTCATTTGTTATATCATTCAATCTTTATCTATCATCTATCTATCTATCTATGTATCTAATCTATCATCATCCTCCTTCTATATCTTTATCTGTATATATGTAAATCTGTCTGTCTACTTGTCTATTTATTTCTAGACACTTATGACTAAGTTGAATATATCATGCACCATTACCATTAAATACCTCTGTCATAATTTCCTAGCTGCTAAACAAATATCATACAATGGTTCAGCTGAAAAAATGCCAATTTATTGGCCTGTGGATTTGAAGCTGGGAGAAGTCAAAAATCAATACACAAGGTAAGGCAATGCTGTCTTCTATTAGAGTGTGGCATTGTGGGTTCCTGCAAGTGATCCTTAGGTTCTTAGCTTTTCTGTCACATGGCAATGCACATGGCAAAGTCATATCCTTTCTCTTTTGGCTTCTGCTCATTTCCCACTTCACCACCTCCAGGAGCATTTCTCTTCATAAAGCTGTCAGTAATGGGATTAAGACCCGAGTTCAGTTGGGCCACAACTTAGCTAAAAATAACATTTTCAATAGTTCCTATTGAAAATGGTTTTACACTCACAAGTATGGATTTAAAGTAAGAACATGTTGATTTGGAGTGGTAGTAAATAATCTAATCTACCAACTCCTCCATGTATATTTCTTAAGAACAAGGATATTCCCTTATGTAACCGCACTGAGAACAATTATCAAGTTCAAAAACTTAACTTTGATATAATGTATACAGTTTATACTTCAGTTTTTTCAACTTTACAAATAATGTTATTTGGGCATTATTTTAGGTCCAGTCTAGGATCTTTAATTTTCATTGTCTCATCTCCCTCTCTTGTTAAATTGTGGTAGCATATATACAATATAAAATTTACCATCTCAACCATTCCCAACTATGCAATTCTGTAGCATTAATCACATTCACAATGTTGTACTACAACCAACACCCATACATTACTGAACGTTTTTACATCACCCCAGAGACCATGCAGCAATTGTTCATCAACTCTCCATTTACCCCTTGTGATGGTTAGGTTAATGTGTCAACTCGGCCAGGTAATTGTGTCCAGGTGTTAGGTCCAGCAAGCACTGGACTAATTGTAATACAAGAGTATTTATGGAGTTCGATCACCAGTGAGTTTGCTGCATGGATGGCTGATTAAATCCACATCATAAAGGGAGATTGCATCAGCAATGGGTGACACTTTCATCCAATCAGTTGAATGCCTTAAAAGGGGAAGTGATTTCAAAATTCAGAGAGAATTTCCCAGCTTGTCTTTGGACAGCCATCTTCTCCCAGAAACTCATCAAGGACCTTTCATCAGACATTCATTGAAGCCCCTGGCTTGCAGTTGTCTCTGGAACCTGGACTTGTGCATCCCCATGGTCACATGTGAGACTCTAATAAAATGTCATATTATTGACAGATACCTCCTGTTTATTCTGTCTCCTGAGAGAACCCTGCCAAACCATTAAAATATACTCTTCTGTCTCTATGAAATTGCATAATGCCAGTTATTTCATATAAGTGGAATCATACACTATTTGTCCCTTAATATGTGGTTTATTTAAGTTTGATATTTCTCTCTCACACACACATAGACAGGTACTGAAAAAAAGCCATATCATTAGTCACTGATAGTTTTATAAAATATTGTAATTTCACTACAAATGACACTGCATTGTGACATATTAAATGATTAAATACAGAATAATTATTTACTATCATTTTCTACACCTTAAACAAATAGGTAACTTTATTGCACAGAGACCACCATGCAAAAAATTATGATCAAAGATTTTTATTACAGTTACTGAATCAAAGGGGAATATCATATTAAAAACTCTCAGAAGGAGAAATATAGGAAGGATATTTATAAAGTTTTGGGTTCTGTGGTGAAACTACTTAAGACAGGATTTTAAATGCTGTGAACTATTTGTGATAGAGAAAATTTCACACATAATAGCTTAATGAGAGACACAGTGAGATTGAGATGTTCATGTGATATAAGTGTCATGGACAAGTCCTAATGAGCTAACTCTTATCTTCATAAGCAGGCTTTTGCTGAGATTAACAAGTATATGCCTAGATATATTGGAAGATTTTAATTTCCTGAAGCAACAATGAAATTATTTATTGATCTGAAGTATTAAATTCCTGTGGAGAAATGTATTGGAATACTCAATTATGTTGATGAAGATATGCTCAGTTCTAATGGCTACCTAACATTTATTCTCCAGTCAGAGCTGAAATGCAGATTATCTTTTCTGTGGAAGTGATCTATTCAGATCTACACTACTCCTTGATATATCATCAATGTACAAAACATTTTCTACAAACAAATCTCCATTAATGTACTACAGGAGACTTGTCTATAGAATGTAAATAAGAAAATATTTTCTCAGCATGCATGTGAATAAAGCTATCCCTTCAGAATCAAATAGGTTTTTAAACTGAGGTCCACAGACCCTTTGAAGTGGGTGGGGAGCCAGGAGTTTCTGGACAGAATAGTATTCCTTATAATTGACTTATCTTGTAGTCCTATATATTGTTCACACTTTACACCACTGAGAGACGGTGTCTGTGATTCATCTGCTTGTCACAGTGATCCACAATACACAAAAAGTTTACCAGCCTTCTATGTTAATTTCAGAAAATTAAGTCCTAATACAGAAAGGCTTCCATTGTGTGCTATGAGTTAATCATCTTTATATCTAAAATGGTGCTAGTTGTGTAGCATCCTTAATAGAATTGAAAAAAAAAAATTTGAATCATTTTCTTTGTCTTGTTGTTGACATGATCTCACAGTCTCTCCCATATTTTATAGATCTTATTTTGTTAAGGTGAAGGTTATAACTCTATTTTTACTCAATCTCTTTACAATTTGAAAACATGCATAATTCAAATTTGCAAACTAAGTGGGATATCATTTAATTTGTGCACAAAGAACAATTTTGTTTTATGAATTTAAACTTAAATAAACATATCATTTTAAACTGTGGGATAACACAATGTAAAAGAGAAAGAGTTATATCTTTATATTGTCCAAAGGAAAAAATGTAAACATAGAACTACATATTCAATAAAAATAACTTTCAAAAATAATGATAACTTTGACTTTTATAAACATTCACAAATGAACAAATTCATTACCACAAGCCTCACAGTGCAAGAATTTAAAAGGAAGTCTTTTAAGAAGAAGGAAAAATTATATAGTTTGAAAATATGGATCTACACAAAGTAAAAATTAAATATATAAATACATAATCTCTTCTATTATTGAAAGTTCTGTAAGAGATAATTTACTTAATTGCAATGATAGCAACAATAATTTGACTGGTTTATACCATATCTATATGTCAAGTGTATGACAAAAGTAGCCCAAATGCCATGAGGGAATATCTGGAAGTATATTATTGTAATATTATACTAAGTGTGAAGTGGTATAAAATCAAATGAACAAAGACTTCTATGAGTTAAACATGTATGCAATGTATTCTAATGCAAAAACCAATATCACAAAACAAAGGGTTACAACTGACAAAGAAATGAAGAGGATAAAATTTGTTCAATAAATCCAATAGCTAAAAATTATTAAAAACAAGTAAGGCACATATAGGTTAAAATTAAAAATTGCAAAATAATATAATTAAACCTAAACATATCAAGAATTATATTTGTAAAAAAATTCAGAGATTCTCATAATGGTAGCTATACTGAAGAAATGTAAATCAATGGGTACTAAACATAAAAAAAGGGATTAAACACATGATTCCTTCACACTTACATTTCTTCCATCTTAAATTCAAATTACTATTATTTTTTAAAAGCAAGCAGTGATGTAAGGAAATGTGAGCACAGAGCATTTGCTAATATGATTTTCTGTTAAAAGAAGTATTACTTAATATAAAATGTTCTGTACAGAGAAATAAAGATTATAAAATGAATAATATTCTTTAACAGAATAGAGTTTGCAGGAGGATAACCAGCAAAGTTTTCCTGAGAAAACTAGATCATAACACAGGTGTACCCATCAATTTGTAAAAACAAGTGATTTTTTTGCCTTTTATGCAAATACTTGGAATTCATAGATAATATCAAGATATAGTTTAGCCCTGAATATTTAATTTCTTAATACAAATTGAGACATCCATGTAATCTTTATTTTATGTATAGTTACAACTATTTTCAGGATATTTTAGAGTGAATTAAATGCAGACATTTGTCTAAAAGCTGTGGAAATCAATTGTGAACTGAATGATTAAATGGTATCCATGATAAGTTAAGAAAAAGTCGTACAATTACAACTGAAGTTTAGGGGGACATGTGCACAGTTTATTTTTAAGACAAGGATTCCTTTATTCTCCATGTACCATCTGAATATAGCAGAGTGCATGGTAAAGAGAAAATATTAGGCCAATCGTTACTGAAATTATTAATTAATTAGCAATATTATACATATATCATTATTTATATTTTCAGCCATAAACATCCCACCCAAATTAGATATGCTTAAGTATACATTTAAATTAGTATTCAGCATTTTCAGGCTCTGTTCAGTGTGCAAAACTGCTCTTGGCCCTGCTTCATTGGGTGGTGCACTCAGCTCACTCTTTGCTTCCATGAATAGCTATCAATTCTGTTAAAACTGTTTGTACTGAAGTTTTTTACTGTATTGAATAAAAAATAGGTGGTTTGTTAAATTATTTCAATAACTTCCATATATACATATTTTAATATTTTAAAAGATGCTTAGATTACATAAATGTTACACAGAAATTACAGGGATTCCCATATTCCCCACCTCCCACACCTCCCACATAAACATCTTTCATAAGTGTGGCACATCACCTGCAATGGATATACACATCCTGGGGCTTTGCCACTAAGCACGGACCATAGTTCACATTGTAGACCACACTTTTTCCCATACAGTTCTGCATATTATATGCTGATGTAAAACAGCCTATATCTGTCGTTGTAATGTCACTCAAGATAAATCCCAAGTCCCAAAGAAGCCCCTGTATTAAAACTACTTATCCCTCTGCCTGCCCCAAAAGTGTCCAGTGGTCACTGGCTCCACATCAATGTTGTAATTTCTTCCATTGCTTGAATCACACTATGTTTACAACAGAATACCATTAAGACAACTCTAGTCCATAGCTCTTCACATAATCCTGAGGTGTCTGGGATGGTGATGTCCTCTCCACCTCCAAGTGAGAGGGGACTTATATCCCATGGATAAGATGGATGGGATTATCCTGTCTGCAGCTGCAGACTCTCTCCAGTCCCTGGGATGGCTGATGTCCATCATCATCTCCTCACCAGGTGTCTTGGGTGAGTCCATTGAGCTGTAGAGTAGGAGTTGCAGCTCCACTGAGATTCCAGGCACAGCTGGCACATGGCAGGCCAAAGGCTCCAGACTCTGGAAGTACACCTACAAACTCCAGCACCACATATAGGTTTGAATAGAAGTGATTGATGGACCTTGTGCAGGGATGACTTATTTGAGTCCAACTCTGTCACTCTCAGGAACACAAATTCCAAAGTAGAGCCCACTGATAAGGCATCAATCTCTGCAGCTATCCCACCTTATATAGGACCTGGGTGCCTCCAGAGCCCTTAGGAGCCCCTCTGTCTGGGGTGATATCCACTTTGGGTTTCTATGAGATGCTACTGAGGTTTGCATAAGCGTTACCTCTGGGATGACCTCTGGGCTCTCTTTGAAGTCTCTTAGCCATATGAACTCATTTGTCTTTACCTTTTCCCCTTTTTATTCAAGGTCTTTTTCCAGTCTTATTGCCAGTTGGCACTTGGTAGTAATTCCTCATTGCCAGGGAGGCTCATTGCAGACAGTCATGTCCCATGCTGGAGGATAGGTAATGCATTGATATGCTGAGTTTGGCTTAGGGAGAGGCCACATTTAAGCAACAAGGAGGCTCTCAGGTGGGAACACTTTGGCACCACATAACAATAGGCTGTTTCAATGACAAAAACCAAGACTTGTAAGGCTAGTCATCAATAACAAGAACCCATTAGTTGACCATCCTCCTTTGCCAGACACTGCTCCTCCACTTAGGGGACTTTTCCTGCTCCTTTGGAGTATGTGGCAGAGCTCTCCAGGCTGGGAATTCAGTATTCTATCATTTATTGAGTGATTCTCCACCCACTGTGACCATGCCCCACCTCTTGATCATTTGAACAATTTTATATATCTTTTATGTATACTCAGGTGAACTTCCTCCCATGAAACCCCCATCCCTGATACTCCACACCAAGGATCCTCTCCCGCCCCTGTTGTAAGCCTTCTAAGATCCAAACCTTCCTTAAAGATGAAGCCCATAAAATAGCCAAATACAATTAATAGGAAAATGAAATAATAATGATAAGTTTAAATGTAAGAGATAAAATACATGGAAACTTACAAAAAAACACTAACAATAAAATTGAATTAAAGGATTGGGATATTCAAAAAATGGGAAAAAACAAAACAATTAAAAAAATTTTTTAAACATTTTTCCTTTTATCACTGCATTATTGGGTGTCTAGTCTGTACCATGGCACCTCCCCCCTCTCATTCTCCATTGTCTCCCAAATTTTCATTTAATTTTCAAAGAAGTTTTAGGTCACAGCAAAGTCACACACAGAATACTAGAGATTCTCATATACCCAACCTCCTCCCTCTTTCTTAACCCCATATCAAAATCTTTTTGTATGGGAATGGTAGCATTGTTATAACTGATATACAGATAGTGAAACGTAGCTACTAAACATTGTCAATGGTTTACAGTATAGTTTACATTTTAGACTGTACAATTTAATAATTTTTGATGATATTTACTATGTCCTGTGTCCATCACTGTAAGATAATGAAAAACATTTCCCCTGACCACTAAATACCCCCTGTTTGATCAATTCTGTTCCTACCTCCCTATCCTCCTGGGGCACATGACACCCCCCTGTCTTGACTCATTGGATGACAAGATTCATAGTTACATACAGCAAGAGATCTTAACTTGCTGATTGTCCTCCCCTATTAGGATCCACCCTTGCTCATAAGAGATGCCCAACTGACTGTTTCTTGGTGAATCGGTCCTCCCAAAGATGGGGGTCCATCTCCTTTCCACTTGCCATGTGAGTCTCCACCCACCGACATATTATGACAGGATGAACACTCACACACTCCCCAGAAGCCTACTCCAGATGTGTCCCATCCTGAATGGCCCCCCAACCAACACCCTAAGCCAGTGACACTCCCTTGTCATATTGCTGTAAGAGCATTCCCACCCCTGCACTTTCAACCTCATACCCACAAATCCCGTGTTCACCTGGTCCCTCTCCCCTCTCTCCTCCCAGTATCCTGGGTATTCTAACCAGCCCTTCCATATATATTTTTTTAAATAATAGTCCTGTTGAAAGTTTCTCTCTAAAAACAAAGTGAACAATTGAGGAAAGAAATGGGGTGATTCTTGCAGAAAAGGAAAACACAAGAAAAAGGAGCTATTAACAAAACAGCCCCAGAAGTAAATATTGTTTGTTCTTACACTAGATATACAAATCAGGATTTGTGGGAAGGGTCCAATGATGTTGGACCTGCAGGCAGCAATGAGTGGGTATATTCAGTAGAGATGAATAAGAACCTGAATGCAGTCTTTCCATCATAACTAGAGATTCCATGTTGTTTATTTCTAAATGGTGTCTCCAATGGCAGCAAAGAAAACTCCTGGGAGCACAACCTTTGGCACCAATAGTAGCCAGTGCCCACAGGTAATTTCAATGAAATAATTGGTTCTAGATGGTTAAGGAACAGGACCCAAGTAAAATTTGTCTATCAACAGAACTTTCATATATTAAGATATACTAGTATATTTGAATTTATGGAAAGAATTGGTGATGATTAAATGGATAATCTCTTAGAAAGAAAATCACAATTCTCCTAATATTCTGAGGGCTTTTAAGGTGAAATGCCTGTGGATCCTTGAGATCAAAGAGCGGAATAAGAGATGCAGAGCCTGGCCTCAGCCCAGTTCTGGGACACTAAGATTTCCTGCTCATCCTCAGGGTTTTCCTCTCAGGATTCAGGTGATGTTCAATAGTCAGACCAAACTCATGGTATTGCTAATGGATAAAGGAGAAAATAATCTCTCTGAAATTGTCCAAAGTGTATAACAGTCTAGTGCCAAAGCACAGAACAGTGTTCTTTAAGCTGGATGATCATCATAGCATTGCTTTACCTCTGATGACTCTTTTACACCCACCTGTCAGCCCATTAAGGATGGTGCCCACCTTCATTGTCACTTGAGAGTAGAACTAAATGGAATGTGTAAACCATTTAGACTAATATCTGGTACAGGGTGCTTATTAGGAAATACTACAATAACTGTTGTACAGTCTTCACAATCATTGTATAAGTGGGTCATTTTTATCATATTAGGAATGTAGAAAGCCTCAACATGCTCCTTAGAGGTGCTAAGTACTTCTCTGTCATTGATTTCCAATTTAATTCAACATTAGTTTGACAGCACACATCTTTTGATTTCAAACTACTCAACATACACTTGAATACACATTCTACACCATTAGGACATAGTCAACTGTACTGTTCAGAACATTTATACCTTTCCTGATGACTGTCTCATGATTACTATATTGCGATATATAATGTTAGGGATTGCATATGTGGAAGCTATTATAATAGCCAAATATAAATTTAACATTCTTTTGTCTATCATGATGTAAAATAATCTTAATATTGACACATACATCCTTGCTTTCTGATGTATACTCTTTGATAAGGACAAAACCATATAGACACATTAGCTTTCTATATCTACACTGTATATCTGTACTGTTTCAAATTTATTATCAATATATATGTTTGCATGTATTTCAAATAATCTTATCAGCAGACAAATCTTACATATATTTTATGCTATATATATGTAAATAAGATTGTGAAAATGATATTGTGTTACTCAGTCAAAGGGATGTTGATGTACAGTACCAGAAATCTGTTGGCTTTATAAAGGGTATATTTTGGGTTATTAGCTTGCAGTTACAAGGCACTGAAAAGTCCAATTCCAGGTTACCTCTTCACCAAAGTCTGTCATCATGTGTTGAAGAAGGATGTTGGGCAACCTTTGCCCGGTTTCTCCTTCCTTCTTCCTCATATGGTCCTTGAGACCAGCTTTTTCTGATCTCAGCTGTAAGCTGGCATAGGGCTTGTCTTTCTTCCTGGGTCTTTAGCTGTTTGAGCCTTCTCCTTTTTTTCACATGGCAGGCCAAAAAAGACCAAGTTCTCTCCTTTCTGTATCTTCTTCTCTGTGTGTCTTTTTCTCTGAGTGTACATTTACATAACCCAAGGGGATGGGAAATCAATGCTGAATCATGCCCTGCTGAGGTGTTCAAATCAAAGACCTTAAAATGATTTAATTCCGTAAACTTAAAACCTTTGAATTTAATACAGTCATAGGGTATCACACCCAGAGGAGCAAACAAGTTTACAAACAATATCTGTTTTTGAATTCATAGATGATATCAAACTGCTTCAGGTATTAATACCCTAAGTGTAGTTTCTCCATGTGGTGTAAGTTCAACATTGCTATCATGCTGCAAGATGCAAAATTTGGAAATTCATTGATGTCCCATTCCTTCAAGCTCCAGCTCCCTGACTAATCTCTTTATTTATAGTTGTTTTATAGTGTCTTCATGTAAGTATTCTTTTTTTTTAAGGTATAGTGATTATATTTTTGAGTATTGATTCTATAGTAATATACTCAGCCTTAAGAAATGGTATGTTTGCTTTCTGTTTGTGTTTTGGGAGACACATCCTCTCAGATTAGATCACTTTTAATGTGATGAACATTTTTAGCTTTAATGAATTTTTTTCATTTAAAAATGTATTGAGGAATACCATTCATACATAAACATAAAAAAAACAGTTAAGCCTATAGTAAACATTGTGAACTTACAAAACAAACATGTGTAACATTATATCGGGCTCCCATAAATCATCTTACCACCAACATCTTTCATTGTTGTGAATTATTTGTTACAAATTATGAAAAAGCATCAATATATTACTAATAACTATAGTCCATATCTTACACTTGAGGTATTTTCACCGAACCCTTCTATTATTGAAACTCTGTATTAGTATTATATATCTGTCATAGTTCACTAGAGAACATTCACATATTTCTTCTGTTAACCAGATTTCCACAGGATTCACTGTTAAACAGTCTCCTGCTTATTTGTAAAATCCATTGAATGGGTACACTCATTGGCTTGCATTTTGATCACAGAGATGTGCTTTCATTGCCTCAGTCAATTTTAGAATGTTTTCATTACTCCAGAAGAAAAAATTCCATAACCCTTTATACCTCTCTATTTTGACACTTAAAATAGATATTGTATGTTCTTTGCCATTGCTGTAAAATATTACA
>JAQZBX010078459.1:0-14120 GCA_029593785.1 Cabassous unicinctus
CTGTACATTTTAAGGTTTATGCATCAGTCCCTGGGAGAGTGGCCAGCTCCCCCAGGGAGGAATACAACACCTGTTGAAATGCACTTTATCTTTTTTAATTTGTTACAAAACATTTTTGATGTGCTTACTATTTTAATTTCCAATATGCTTCCTGAAATATGAAAAGTGTTAACTAGTAAGGCATTGGTTTATTGATTAACAAAGTTTTTTGTATGATGCTTTAATTTTAGGCTTGAACAATACTTACCAAACTTGTTTTTTAATACATTTGGTTTCAGGACTGTTGAAACTTAAAACAAGAGATTTACATATACATTTAATAAAACACATTTACATGTAAAATACAAGATATTAAATTATTTAAGTATGGAATGTATTGTACTAAAGTTTTGATTAGTATTTAAGTATATTATACATTGTTCATAACTACAGTAGATTATATAACAACAGGCATCCAATGAAAAAACTTTTATTTTTTAAGTGTTTAAGATTCTTAGTAGCAATGACCTTAATTTTTTTACTTTGTATAGTTTGAGGCATAGGTAAAAACAAATCATTATTTCCCATTTGGGCTGTGGGGTAATACATTAACTTGTAATTTTAATACTTGCATTGATTCTGCTGTTAATATTATAATTACAATTGGGGCTGTTGCTTACAATGTTGAATATAAACTTGATTTATTGTTGGCTGCTTTACAGAAAGGGGAATGTGGGCTGGCTTGACCCATCCAAGAAAAAAACAAAGAAAGCCTTAGCAAGTTTTAAAACAAAGTGATAGTGACATAACTGGATATTAACCCCTTGTAACAAACCAGCAATATTTAGGACCACTACATTCTGCAGGGGTGTTATTTTATTTTACTATAATTTACTGTTATGCATTACCCCAGCAGCCTTTAATGGCTGCTTTCTTTTTGAACTTATAACTAAAAATTATGATTAATAACATTATATTTTATTTAATATTATATTGAAACAATATTGTATTTTCAGGAATTTTAAACACTCTTAAAGTATTCATATGAACTTTTTATTCATATAGCTTTAATTTTTATAAAATTAGAAAATTTCTTTTAATTATACAACAGTTTTAAATACTTCATTCAACTTATATCACATGAACTTTAAAAGACCAAGTTACTTGTGACAGTTTGAAACAAAAGCTACTCTTTTAGAATTTGACTCTGAGAAAGCAGGTTTGAACGTTGTGTTCTTTTTAAAAGTGATAAGACCTATTTCTCCATGGAAATGATAAGGTTAAAGTACAAGAAGCTATTTTGATAAAACAGACTTCCTTTATTGCATACTGATTATTTAGGAGAAAAACTTTGTAATCTTTTACTAAAACAGACTACTGATTTGAGAAAGAATAAAACTTTAACTTTATATTATTATATTGTTTGACATTAAAGCTTTTAAATTTTATAGATAGACTGCTTAAATTTTACTTAGCTTTGACCACAAAAATTCCTTTTCCACACACCTTCTTCACTTTCTGTATTCCTTTAGCTTTTATCTTGCATTTTGCTTTTTCTTAATAAGCAATCATTTTATTTTAGGACAAAATTATTGTCTTTTTCCTTAAGAATAAAAACACATTCTGTATTCCTTCCATATTTAAGTTACTACAATGATTTTGGAAACTGTTTTCAAGCAAACTTCTGACAATGTACAATTACCATCAACATTAAACGAACTTGTTAGAATGATAATTTAAATTGGTTGCATGCAAATATAACTTTTCTTCATTTTAAATACTTAGCAGCATATAACACTAGAAACAGCCCTTTAGAGGCAAGTTGGCAGGGGAGGCTGGCTGCTGACAGGTTTTTCTGTTATGAAATTACTTTTATTATTCTTATTAAGTTGGATTTCTGTTTAATAAAGATTTTTTGGAATTAGCCATTTAAATATTTTCATTTAAACAGTGTTTCCTTAAACTCTTCATAACTATTCTTAACAATATAGACAATAGTGATTTTATCTCAAGACAAATTTTACCTACACAGAACACATTCTCTTAAACAAATTTACCAAATTTTAGTAGAGCTCTTGTAAGAATTTTCATTTATCAATTTAATATTACCATCTGGAGGTATCAAAATATACTCTGACACTGAACAAACAGACAAATGCAAAAAGAGTTATGACACACCAACAGAAACATAAAGCTTACTAATTTGATCCATAATTTTCACTTTTTTGGTATGATTGTGTTCAAGCTCTCCATCATTTCACATCTTTGATTTTACTGTTTTTAAAATTTTTTCTGGAATCTGTGTTACCTGTAATATATAAGCTTCTTCTCTGAAACACTTTTGTTCATAATCAGCAACCAGCTAAGACAGCTTAAACAGCAGAAATATAGTCAAGCTCTAATTTAGCAGTTTACACAGATATTTAACATATATATTTTGGATTTTTACTTTTTAGGACTACACTTATGCTTAAAGTTCAGATTTTTGGGATAGGCCCTTTAATTCCTGTTCTTATTTTTGGCATATTTAGTGAAGGAGTAATAAACTTAGTTTCAGCTGAGGGAGGATCGACAGCTGTACTGCTTTTGGTAACTGCTTTTTAAATTCTGTTACAAGCTGGAGTGAGCTGCTCCATTGCTGACTAGGTAGATTTGAGCTAGGTTGGGAAGTGCTCATATTGTTTGCCTGAGGGCCCCGAGCAAGGCCCATTAGGAAGTTTCCCGATTTATTAATGAGACTGCCATTTTTATGATATTCAGAATGGCATTTATTGGCCCAGTGTAACCCTTTCTGGCATGTTGGACACACATGAGTTGGTATTGATTTATTATTGCCGCTAGATGGAGCTCTCACACCAGTTCTGGCTCGGCAATCTTTTTTCATAAGACCTGGTTTTCCACATTTAAAGCAACTTTATTAATTATAGGACTACGTCCCATTATAGCAGCTGAAAAAAAGGTCAAGTTATATGTATTAGACCCAAGGTCTTGGCATGCCTTTATATAATCCTGTACAGTATCTCCATTTGCCTTTATTGGATGTAAAGCCTTTTTACACTCACTGTTAGCATTAGCAAAAGCCAACATCTGAATAAGCATTTCTTTAAGAACAGATTTAGTTACTGTCTTGTTGACCACATTTGCCAGCCTCACTACAAATTCAGCATAGGGTTCAGTATTTCCTTGAACAATTTTTAAAAATGATTGTACAGCCTGTCCAGGGGTGGAGATTCTTCACCAGGTGACTAGGCAGCACAATTGAACTTGCACAATGGCAATATCATCATATTGAGCTTGGCGAGGAACCCCAGCCCATTGACCTATTTCTAATATTTGTTCAGCGGTAATAGGCACTGATTCAAAAGACAATAAATCATCTTTTGGAGCAGACGGCTTAATGACCACTGGAAAAGTTCCATAAACTCCCTTTTTTCTTTCTTTTCTTTTTATTAAACATGAGTTTATCTGTCTTTGCCCGTTCATTAATTTTTTCATATATATTTTCATTAAAATCATCATTAGCTTATTCTGCTACAGTTTTAACAATAGCAGTATCCATTTTAATATCTTCATTTTCATTTGACTGTAATGGTTCAAGAGCAACAGAAATAAGACTACACAAAGACTATCCTTAAAGAGGAACTGTTTCCCCTTTTTGATAAGCTTGCTGCAATGATTTCATTACTAGTTTTCATTGTTTCAAATTTAACACATTCCGCCCTTGTGGCTAAAATCAATAACAATGTTTTTGTACAAGAGAAAAGAGTTCTAGTAACTAGTGGGTCATCACAGACACACCTGTATTCTTCAACAGGGTCTTTAAAACCTCAGAATATTCCTCAAATTGAGTCAACTGATTTCCCATTACCCTGACTATCAAGATTATTTGACTCACCACACAAGATTCAAGGACCATCCGACCCAGCAACAACAGTCCTTAGTTCCACAGCACTGATCCAGAGAAAAAGACGATGAGAAAAGACTAGTCGTGCCCCACGTTGGGCGCCATATGTTGTTGTCAGGGTGTGGCGCAAAAGAAGAGTCAGACAAGTTGATGCATATGAAGAAGAGGGCTGCAGCTCACTCAGGCAAAAAACAGCCCGGAGATCACTGTGACCCTTTCTTTCATTTAGCTTAAAACAATGCATAAATTCTTCCCCCCAGCCTTGCTCTCCCACTATGTTTCTCTTACTACAGCAAAACACTGCTTTCTCTGGCAGTCTACCAAGAGGCATAAGCATAAACATTGTTTCTATCCCTAAATGCCTTAGTCTATCTAATATCTTAGCTTGGTGCATGAGAGCGCTACCTGTTCCTATATTACTAGATAGTTTTTAGGAATTTATACAGTAACTTCTTAGTGGTGGGTTCATCCTGCTCTGCTTCCTCTTACTGATGTCTGCAGTACACAGAGACCTTGGAGACATTTACTAATGTGTCTCTGCCAGCAAGCATGCTTGTTGAATGCTTAAACCTTTATGCTCTGACTCTCAGCATCTTCTCCAACAAAGGATGATCCACTAATAGGCTCCTTTATTAATGACTGGCCTTACGAGTCTTTGATCTTGAAACTGAAACTTAGCCTATTGTTAGGGGTGCTTAAGGGTTGCCTCCTGAGAGCCTCCTTCTTGCTCAAATGTGGCCTCTCTCTAAGCCAAACTCAGCATATGAATGCATTGCCTTCCTTCCAGCATGGAACATGATTCCCGGGGATGAACCTCCCTGGCAATGAGGGATTAATACCTAGTGCCAACTGGCAATATGACAAGAAAAAGGCCTTGAATAAAAGGGGGAAAAGGTAAAGATAAATGAGTTCATATGGCTAAGAGACTTCAAAGTGAGTCGGGAGATCATCCCAGAGGTAATGCTTATGCACATCTCAATAGGACCTCAAAGGCTTCCAATGTGGATATCACCCAAAATAGAGGGGCTCCTAAGGGCTTTGGAGACACCCAAGTACTATATCAGGGTGGATAGCTTCGGAGTTTTGTGTCTTATAGGTGGGCCCTATTTTGGAATCTGTGCTCCTTAGAGTGACAGAGTCGGACTCAAATATGTCCTCCCTGCACACGATACTTCAGTCCCTTCTATTCAAACCTATATGTGTTGCTGGAGTTTGTGGGTGTACTTCCAGAGACTGGCATCTTGGGCTTGCCCATGTGCCAGCTGAGCCCAGAATCTCAGTGCAGTTGCAACTGCTACTCTACAGACAAAATTATTTTCTTTTTCTTTAATAATAAAAACCCATACTATATACCTTCTATACTTGTTACCAAAATGATTTTAGAAACTGTTTCCAAGCACAGCTCTTACAACATACAATTACCATTAACACTAAAAAACTTCTCAGAATAATGATTCAATTTGATTAGAACTATTTTATTATTTTAAATTAGTATTCTTATTTATTTATTAACATAAGCACTTATTTAATTTTTTGGCCATTTGAATAGAGCTCTTTTAATAATTTTCATTTATCATCTTAATATTACCATCCAGAGGTATGAAAACATACATTGACTCTGAACAGACAAACATGCAAAACAAGTTACAAAACAACAATAGATACATACATCTTTGATTTTACTACTTTTGAGAATTGTTCTGGAAACTGTGTTACCAAGTTTTCCTACTCTTCCAATGGTTTAATTCTATTAGCCCCCAAATATTGGTTGGGACTTCTAAAACAAATGGTTGAATGTGGGCAATCTGTTTTTTTGTGCGATAGTAGTGGAGAGATTTAACACTTTGCAGTGCTGCTTGTGGCCCTCCCACACCAGCTATATGTTGAAAGTCATGTTGAAAGGGCCAAGAAGTTGGCCATTGGCTGTGAGATATTATGGAAATGTCTGCACCTGTGTCGATTAAGTCCTTAAAGGACATATCATTAATTTTGATATCTAAAAGTGGTCTCTTACCTGTGATGGCTTGAACCCAAAGAATTTGATTTTTCCCCAGTGCTTCCAAAACTTTTATTGAAACATATTACCTTACCTGTATTCGGAACCCAGTAGGGAAGCAATAGTACCTGGGCAATATGGGTTTGAGCCAGTATAACTTGATAAGTTTCCCCAGCCCCATCAACAGATGACTGGATAAACAAATTGTGGTATATACACACAATAGAACATTACTCAGCTGTAAGAAGGAATGCAGTATTAACAAATGGGATAATGAGGATGAATCTTGAAGATGTTGCGTGAAGCAAGCCAGGCACTGAAAGACAAATATTACAAGACCTTACTGGTATGAATTAAGGAAATTGAGCAAACTCACAGAGATAAAGTCTGGAAGATAGGATTGCAGGAGACAGAAAGGGAGAAGAAGTCTGTGAACCAATTCACATATGGGCAAAATCTATGATAAGGAGGAAGGGTGTAGTTGTCCAGTGGATAGGCATGGCAGTGGTTCTGTGGTGTTATTGCCTTTATCAGAGCTTGTTTGTGAGGTGAGTAGGGTGCGGAGTGTGAATTGGACTGTCCATGGAACTGGGGTGATGATTGGGGGAGGGAGCAGATGAACTCTGTGGATTTGTGGGTATATTGTTGAAACTACAATGTTGGGTATGTTCTTGTGGCAAATATGGCAGAGGAGGGTTACTGGTTTAGGTTATTGGATGCGGGTTGTTGGATGCGGGAAAGGGTGCACCTTGTGCATGATTCTAGGGAGTGTTTAAGTGTTCATTTGGTTACAGTGTGTTGTATCAGTGGGTGGAAACCAACATAATGAGCAGGAAGGTGTTGGAGTCTGATCCTGGTGAGTCCTGCTATGTCCTCAAGTGGAGGGGTGGGAGTCTCTCGAGGGCATAGGCAGCGCCTATTAAGGGAGGACAGGACAGTATGTCAAGCCCTCAATATTGTTGCAAGTAACTATGAATTTGGTCTTTGGAAAGTGAGGATTGCTGATTACCATGGGTCTTTGGGGGAGGGGGAGAGAGGAATAGAATAGATGAAACATGGGTCATTTTGGGGTGAAGTGTTGTACATGATGGTACAAATGATGGATACAGACCATGTTAAATTCATCAAAATTTATAAAAGTATATGGTCTGCCCAAAGATTTAAGTCTCTTGGATGTATGCCTATCAATTCTTGTACTAACTATAGGTTCAAATACAAGGAACAGAAGATCCATGCGTAGGGAAACCACAATTGAGTCCAACTCTGTCACATTGGGGAACATAAATTCTAAAGTAGGGTCCACCGGTAGAGCACCAAACTCCTGAGCTGTCTGCCCTGCTTCTGGTGTCTGGATGTTTCCGGAGCTCTCAGGAACCCTGCTACTTAGAGTAATATTTACTTTGGCAGTCAGTTAGTTCCTGTTGAGATGTGCATAAACATAACCTCTGGAATGACCTCCCAACTCACTTTGAAGTCTCTTAGCCATATAAACTCCCTCTTTGTTATTTCCTTTATCCCATCTTTCACTCAATCCCTCCTTTCCTCCCATACACATGTCAATTTATGCAATTTTAAGCTCCTTATATCCCTTTCTTTCTACTCACCCATATAGCTTCCTTCACATCCTTCCTTCTAATCCCTGATATTCACCTATCCTATTCTTCAAATTCCTTCTGATATTTCCCTTGTTCCATGCATTCCTCATTCCAACATACAAACTATCCAGTCATCTTACCTTCTTCCTCCCTCTGCTCTTGCCTTTCTCTCCTAATCGCATATACTCTCCCCAATATTAATCTTCTTATACTCCTTCATTCTTGACTTCTATTTTCCTACCCAATCTCATTTCCATCTTTTCATCCTTTCTTCCACTCTCCTCTTTTTCATCTTCCCGTTTATGAATTCCACCTACTGCCATCTCCTCCATCAATCCAGAAATATGTCACTATCTCAACCTTCCATACCCTAATTCTCCCATCCTCTCTTCCATCTCCTATATCTTCCTTTTTTTCTTCCTATGTCTCCCCTCTTTCCTTTTACTCAGTAGTAGTAGATAAGCATGCATTTTGCCAATGTCTATATCATGAGGATGGTAACAATGAGAAAAGGAAATTAACTTGGTCTTCATGACACCATTGAACCACTGCATCAGGCATCCTTGGAGTCCTCTCTGCTCCCAGACTCCTGATTATGAGAGATAGCATATTTACTCATTGTTTTCACCATCTGGAGTAAGGATTTTTGTATCCTGCACCAGAAAACTTTCTCCTGAGACTCTATGTAAAAACAGATGATTCTGGCTGTGAATTAATGAGACTAAGATTATGAGTAAGTAAGTTTTGAAAATTCTCCTTACAAATCATACAGGCCATTAAAACATTAGGGATAAAAGCAGCTTCATCATTTATTCAACACATGGGCCTTTACTCAGTTTAATCCATGGGCCAGAAACCGGGTGAGTTTTCAGGATACTATGCAGATATTACACTACCTTCTAGCTGGTCATGCACCAGAGGAGAGGTGAAAATGCAAATAGGCAATGAATAAACAGAATGCTCATAGCTAACTTCTTACAGTCACAATCACTCATATATCCATTTCCACAGAATTCTACAAACACAAAGATACATAGTCACATATATTCACAATTGAATACACTGGCATCCTTAGGAAGACTTCGAGGAAGATGGCTTCAGAGTAGGTAGACAGGAATAAACTGTCATACAAAAACAGAGGAAGAGAATAAAAGCTGTCCAAGGAGCTTCTTTTGGGATCTCCAGACCAGGAGAGAGGCTGTGCACCATTGAGGATGGTGAGGGACAGAGAGACAAAGAAGCCCAAATTAAAACCATGAATTACTAACATCTGTAGTAAGTAATTGCACACACCCTTCACCCTCAAGGTGAACAGCTTAGATAAAACAAATGGCCCAGCCAACTGAGAGGGAAAAAATCAATTTCCTCCATGGGAAAAGAAAGTGTGTAGTGGAAAGCAGAGTGTAGTTTCTCTTCAGTGAGTTTGGCTAGAAGGTCCTGCTTTAAAACAATGCTCTGGTCAAACCAGAATCATGAGCAAGTGGAGGTTGAAATAGAGACCTCCATGAGAAGTGTCACTGATGAGTGCCATCTGCAGACATGCCAGGAAATTGAAGGAAAAAATGCTTTTTGGAGTCTCTCATGTCCCAGACTCCAGGTATCTGATCTGTGCCCAATTTGTGTGTCCCTAGACCTGTTTACATAATTCCAGCTGGGAAACTTTAATGATTTAGAATAGGTTGACACAAAATTCAAAGAAAATCTGTGAATGGATACCACTAAGCAAAAGAGGGAATTTGAATGTCAGAGTAAAGTAATAAAAATATTCTGATGCCTAAACATCAGCAAAAAATTACAAGTCATACTAAGAAACAGGACAATATGACCCAGCAAAAGGAACAAACAATAATCCTGACAAGAAACAGGATTTAAGATAACTAAACAATGATAATCACACAAATCTTCAAAATTGAATCAAGGAGTTGAAGGAAAATATGGCTAAAGAGATAAAGGTTATTAAGAAGATAATGGGTGAACATGAAGAAAAATTTGAAAGCATGCAAATAAAAGTAACAGAGTTTATGGTAATGAAAGATACAATGGATGAGATTAAAATACATTAGAGACTTAAAACCACAGATTTGAAATAGAAGAATCACTAAGTAAAATCATGGACAGGAAATTTAAGGGTATAAGGAATTGAATGGCAAAATGAAATGCACAAAAATACACAGTATAGGTGACCCAGAGAAGAAGGGAATGGAAAAGATATGGAAAGAATATTGGAGGAAATAATGACCTAAAATCTTACAACTATTATGAAACAAGTAAATATCAGCATCCAAGAGGGACAATGCACCCAAAACAGAATAAATCTGAATAGACCTATTCCAAGACACCTACAATAAAGAATGATAAATACCAAAGATAAGAGAAGATTCTGAAAGGAGCAAGAGAAAAGCAATGCATCACATAGAAGGGAAATTCAATAAAACTAAGTGCCAATCTCTCATCAGAAACCATGGAGGTGAGAAGGCAGTGTTATGATGTATTTAAGTTACAGAAAGAGAAAAACTGCCAGCCAAAAATTCATTATCCAGCACAACCACCCTTCAAAAATGAGTGGTTGTTAAAGTCTTCACAATAAACGAGAGTATATGTTACAAAAGGATGGGATTTACAAGAGATACTGATAGGTGGAAAGTGTGCTTACTAAAAAAATTCTTCACTTAAGCAACTGTGAATATTCTAACACACTAATTCAGTTGGTTTTCTGTTAACATAATTTTATGTTTATTCTTTGCACTTAGTTCACTGAAGGATATTACCAGACCTTCTCAGTTTTGCTTACAAGAATAAAATAATATGTCAAAGCATACCCAGATAAAATGGTGTAAATCTGTAAATTTTCTCAGAGACCAAAATATTGATAGCCCTGAGTGGTTTTCAGAGTACGAGTCCAGAAGACATTCCTAAAGTATGGTCTATTTGCCACTTAATAGCCATTAGCCACTAAGCCACCCTTAATGAACCACTATGTGTGGTTCATTCACTTACTGAGAAATTGCACATACCTACTTTAAAAGACAACTGGCATCATTTATTTTTCTACTTCCATATCCCTCTTCTTTGACTATAAAACCCTAGTTCCCATTCTTTCTTTGAACAGGTTTTTGGAAGATTCTCCCAATTCCTTTTTTGTGCACTCACAGTAAATCAACTTCTCACTGAGAGACATGTTTCTGCTTTGTGGCACCAGATCAGGCAGGCTGTTCTTTGGAAATAGTCATACTTATGTTAATAAAGTTTAGTGAGCCAGCCAGGAACCATGATGCTCTGGGATGCATTCCCTGTAGAATTCCCTGATCCATGCCTCATCAGCAGCAGGGCTTTATTGTGTTTAGCAACAGCCTGGTGATTTCCCTGGAGGACGAAAGCTGGGGGTTACAAATAAGTTTCCTGCTGGGGGCAGAAAATGGAGCCTCTGCATTATGCTGGGTGTGTGAAGGATGTACCAATTGGTGCAATGATTACTAGAGTAATATGAGTAGAAGATAAACAGACACAATTGTCATGATGGCCTGCTCCCATGAAGACTTGACATATATGATATTGCAAACCTGGGGGTTTAATATATTAACTGAAATCAAAGAGAAATATTTTTTATTTATTAGTTGTATCTCATAAATATGATAATATCTCCTCTTTAGTGAATCATATGCTAAGCGATATTGAACATGATAAAAGTCTTTGCAAACTTGAATCATTTTCTAAGTAGTTAATAAACTTGCCTATGAGATAAAACAGTGGATTTCTTAAGTACTGCCTTTATTTTGGTTGCCATTTGCTTATCTTACTGATGCCTCTATTGACTTTGTGAGATTATGTCTAGGTCATCCTCCAAAATGATATGACAATTTTCTGTGGCCAGGATCAGCAGAAAATAAATACAGAAGATGAAACCATTACCTATTTTACTTCTAGGCATTCTTGGAAAACATATCTTCTTAAGAATAAGTAAAGTATAAACACAAGGAGGGATTCGATAGTTGGAAAATATGCTTACTAAAATTTTTCTTAACTTAAACAGCTCTGAAAATTCTAACACATTAACTGAGCTGGTATTCTATTAACCTAATTTTAGAAGTTTAGAAGCAAAATTATCTGTTTTCAGGAATAAGATAACATCTCAAAACAAACCCAGACAGAATGGTGTAAACCTGCAAATTTCCTCAGAGACCAAAATCTTGTTATCCTTGAGTGGTTGGCTGAGAAAGGAGTCATGAAGTCCTTGCTAAAGTGTGGTTTATTAGGTACTGAAACCAAGGACAAATTTGATGTACTTGAGACAATATAAGACAGAGAAATTGCACATACCCTCCTCACAAGACACATGGCATCATACGTTTTTCTTTTACCTTAATACTTTCCATTGCCTAAAAAAGCCTATATCCTTTTCTCACTTTGAACTGGTTTCAGGAATATTTTCTGAGTTCCTTGCTTGTGTACTTACAGTAAAACAACTTCTCACTGAGAGACATATTTCTTCTTCATGGGGCCTGTTTGAGTGGGTCCTTCTATTGGAAATAACCATGTCCAGAATAGCAATTCTAAAGGGAGTGCTACAGACTGAAAGAAATAGCAAGGGCATGATACTTGGAGGAGAATTTAGAAATGAAGATTACTTGTAAGTGTAATGAAAAGGGTAAAAAGACAGGCAATAGAAAGATATGACAAAGGAAATGGATGAAGTAAGTAATGTCTTTACAATTATAACATTGATGGATTTAATCCACTAATCAAAAGACATAAAGACAAAGACTGATAGAATAGACAAAAATATGAACAATCTCTATGCTCTTTACAAGAAACTCGCACCAGACAAAAGGACACCATCAGGTTGAAAGTGAAAGTTTGGAAAAACCATGTTCCATGTAAATATTAACTAAAAAAGTCTGGAGTAACCATACAAATATGAGGAAAAATTGATTTTAAATGCAAAAGTGTTACAAGACATGAAGAAGGTCATTATATATTCCTTAAAAGGACAATTTACAAGGAATACATAATTATAATAAATATTTATGCATTTAATCTGGGTGGCCAAAGATACATGAGGAACATACAAGCAAAACTGGAGAAAGAAACAGATGTATTTCTACAATAATAGTTTGAAACTTCAATACACCACTCTCAACATTGGACAGAACATCTGGGCAGAGGATAAATAATGAAACAGAGTTTGAATAATGGATAAATGAGATAAACCTAAGAGACACTTTTAGAGTGTTACATCCCCAAACAGCAGGATATACATTCTTTCAAGTGCTCATATAAGCTTCTCCAGGATAGACCACATGTTGAGTCATAAGACAGGTCTCAATAAATTAAAAAGATTGAAATTATTCAATCCACATTCTCTGATCATAATGAAATATGTTGAAAATAAAAAAAAACTGACAGAAAAATGAAATTTCACAAATATATGGAGATGGTACAAGACACTCTTAGAAATTAATGGGTCAAAGAAGAAATTGCAAGAGAAATCAGTAAATATTTGGAGGAGAATGAAAATGAGAACACAGCATATCAAAGCCTAAGTGTTGCTTCACTCAACATAAGGTCTTCAAGACTCCTCCATGTTATCCCATGTGTTAGCACTTTGTTCCTTCGTACAGCTGAGTAATATTCCATTGTATGTATGTACCACATTTTCTTTATCCATTCATCTGTTGATGGGCACCTGGGTTGATTCCAACTTTTGGCAATAGTGAACAATGCTGCTATGAACATTGGTGTGCATATATTTGTTCATGTCCTTGCTTTCAGTTCTTCTGGGTATATAGCCAGCAGTGGAATTGCTGGATCATATGGTTGTTCTATAGTCACCCATATGGATGTAATTTATGGTAACATGATAGAGTGTAGTTGTGTGTTGGGGGGATGGGACAGGAGGATGGTGACATTGTTGGGTTGGGTGGTGCAGGGTTGACAGGTGGATAGATAGGGAAAGGTGGGTCAGAAGGTCCAAGATACTGGGTGGGGTGGGGGGGTTGGGAGAGGGACCAGGTGAACACTGAGGATTTCTGGGTATGAGGTTGAAAGTACAGAAGTGGGAATGTTCTTATGGCAAAATGACAAGGAAAGGTCCCTGGCTTGAGGTGTTGGTTGGGGGGCCATTCGGGGTGGGGTGCACCTGGAGTGGGCTTCTTGGGAGTGTGTGAGTGTACATTCTGTTGTGGTGTGTTGTATCAGTGGGTGGAGACCTGCATGGTGGGCAGGAAGTAGTTGAGCCCCCATCTTTGGGAGGACCGATTTATTCAGAAGTGGATGGGGGGTGTCCCTTGAGAACAGGGGCAGTTCCTAACGGGGAAGGGCAGACCAGTGTGTCAAGGCCTCTCGTTGAATGTAACTATGAATCTTGTCATCCAACGAGTCAATCCAGGGGGTCGTTGTGGGCTCTGGGGGGATGGGGTGGGAGGAATAGCACAGATCAAACAGGGGGTATTTAGTGGTCAGTAGAAATATTCTTCATTACCATACAGTGATGGACACAGGACATGGTAAATATCATCAAAATGTATAAAAGTGTAAGGTCAACAATGTAAACCATAGTGTAAACCATTGACAATGTTTATTAGCTTTGTTTCACTATTTGTATATCAGTTATAATGATGCTACCATCCACAAATAAAAAGGTTTAATA
>JAQZBX010078460.1:0-14114 GCA_029593785.1 Cabassous unicinctus
CTGTAGACTAGCAGGGCTAAATGTCCATCCAAAGTTTTGTGTTAGCTGTTTCTTTCTAGCCCTAAACTCTTTGAAAACTTTTATGCACCCTGTCAACCCCCTTCCAACCCTGCTTCTCCGTGAATTACAATTTTATTTACAATGATACAGACTCCAACCTGTCAAAATTATTTATTTGACCTACAGTGATTAAACTGTAGATTCCTGACATTGATAGTAAGGAAAAGGTGTAACACCATTTTAAAGTGTTAAGTTTTAAATAAAGTAAAAGATTGAGATCATTTGTGAATTAATGTAATTCATGTATGTTTTACAGAAAAGCACCCTGTGAAATATATAAACAAAGTAGAGCCATGCTCATTTTAAATGTATGAAGTATTAGGAGTTAAATAAGCTGTATTACTTTTAAATAGATTTAAACCTTTGGGTCCTTTGTTTTAGATTGTTTTAATCTACTCTTATCCTCTTTAAAACGGACCATCAATAAACAAATTTTATTTTAAGTTTCCAAGTATAAACCTAAATGATGTCCTTTTGCTAAGAAAATATTTCCACCTAGTATATGTAGAGCCTGTTATTATATAAGTGAAGAATTGATTTTATATTAAAGTTATCTTGTTACAAGGTGCTATTTATTCTTGATGTGAAAATAATTTAAGAAAAAGTAAGTTATATAAAAACAGCTAGTATGGAAATTTGAACTTGAAATGGATCACTCATCATATATTTAATTATATTATTTTGTACTGAAGAAAACAAAATGTACTAGCAAAATCAAAATCCAAAAATTATAATGCAGAGGTGTTTAAAAAAAAAAAACACAAATGTAATGTTGTGAAAGAGAAAGATTTCCACCAATGATTACATTTTACAACCGTGAAGGCAATGCTTCATGACACATTGTAATATAATAAAACTTCATTTATTGTACCCCAAACAGGAAAATTGAGTCAAATCCTTTCTCCCTATGGGAAAATTTGATCTGAGGAAACTTCTAAAAATAAAACTATCTAAGATGCTTTTACTGTGTTTGGGAACCTGTATTAAAATACATTTCTGACAAGAGCAGACCCAAGTGTTAGTTAACAATCCTTGTTCCATTTGGATGATTTCATTGCAGCTCAGAAGACTGGTAAATGGGTTAATTTGTTCTGTGATAATAAAGATTGGTTTGGCTCATGGATTAATGAGGAAAGTGACACTTGCATTTCAGTTGTCAAAATGGGTTTATGCACAGTCCAAAAGTTCACTGGAACAAATAATACATTGAATTATCTGGGAACAATAAACAGAACAGAACAAACATACTTATTATTTTTTTAAACTAATACATACTATTTTGGGAGGGACCTTGCATGTTTTCCCAGAATTGGTTGCTATAACCGCAAACTGAGGACAAAGAGACAAGTATCTCACATTCTAATCGCCTCACACTCCTACATAAAGAGAAGATCAGAGAAGGCAAATGGAGGAACACAGGACTTTCATCCCCACCCCCACAGTTAAGTGAGGCAAGGTCAAAAAGAATTACTTATTGCTCGTGGAAAATAGGAATGTCTACAAGAAGTGGGGACTAGCAGCTCATTCCCCAGGTAGATTTCTGCTTATGTCATTTTCTGTGACTATTTGAGCATGAAGAAATGAGGATTAGGGAGAAATGGCAGGACAGAGAACAGAGACAGGTATCAAGCAGCATATATTCCCATGCATGAGTGTCCTGTGGCATAAACAATAACCCTAAAAAGGTGGAAGAGGGTTTCTTGCTTACCAGTGATAATGTACAATGAGGGAGGCCTACTCACTCGCCACAAAGCGCTTTCATATATCTTTACAAGAGAGTCAGCAGTGTTCACAGAGATCATTGACAACCACATAGAGCTAGTTCACAGAGCAGCAACTGCCCAGGGAGGATAAGCCCGGCTGGTAAGACTGGAGTTTCAGATTGGATGGGACTTGGCTTTTCAATAGCTTAACTTGGTTTGAAAGAAATGGATCTGCCCTTTATTGGACAGGAAAGGGAGGTTTGATAGAGCATATCTGAAGGCAGTGATTGGAATAAAACAAAACTATATCTGCACATTACCAAGTTCATATTATTCCAAAGAGTATTTATACTATAATGTCCAATAACTAATCTTCGGTGCATGTTTACACTTTCATTTTATAAGAATTTTATAAAGGAGATCTGAAATTTAGCCAAATTTGAGCTTCAGGGAATACACAAATCCAAGTAAAATTTAATGTAAATCTTGTTGTCTGCATGTGTGTGTGTCAGGGATGGAGGGTGGTGGTTGTATACAAGCTTCTGGAAAGTTGACCTGGGTTTTATGAGATTTTCAAGGGAATGCATATCTCAAAAAAAATTTTAAGAATCTTTGACTGGACTGTGGGAGTTACATCGGAATGGAGAAAAGTGAATTCTTTGGGGATTATTTTGGAAGTAGGAGCAAGAGGACTTTGTGACAATGGGATATGAAGATGAGGAGAGAAATGATTCAAGGATAAATCCCAGGTGTCTACCTTAGACCACTGGATAAAAACAAAATATTTTGTATTTTTACTGCTGTTTTTTCTTTTTACTTAATGATAGATATGACATTAAATTCCTTTCAGGTCCATTAATGATTATGAAACTCAGTGATTTTTTTCTTAATTCTACTGGCAAATTCATGATAGAGAAAGTAATTGGTTAGACCTAAAAAATTATTCTGGTGAAAAAGAAAGGAATTACATAATTAGAAAAGCAGAACATTTCATAATTGAGCATGAGTAACAGTGTTAGACTACTCTGTTCATTTAGCAAAACATTTATTAAGCACTTGCTCTGTGTCAAAGATGATATCAGGTCTTGATAAAGTGATAAGACATAATCTCTCTATTCCTGGAGCTTATTTCACAGGGAAGCAACACATTAAGAATTAATACAATTTAGTGTGATGGTATTATGAAGAGAAGTACACAATTGCAAATGAATGATTAAGCTCAGGCCAAAGAATGAGTAGGCAATAGGAGGTAGAGGTAACAACATTGTGAAAAGGCCTATATATGAGTGTCATTAAATATTATTAAAGACAACTCTATCTGGAACACATAACAAAAAGAAGAAAGAAGTCATAGATAAAACTTGAAAGACAGCCATAGAATAGGTCAGGAAGGGCTTTGTAATGATGACAAGCTGGACTTTTTAAAAGGAAGGAGGAAGCCCTTTAATCATTTTCAACAGGAAAGTGTCATGAAGTGATTTGAGATTTTAAAAATCACTCTTATTATAGCACCACAAATGGATTTTTATAGGGTCAAACTGGAGGCAAAGACACAAAGAGATGAGTTAAGACTGATTTAAGAATGTAAGATTTGATGATGGCAAAGGGTAAGAAAATTGGTGAGTTCAAGAAACAGTTGGGTGGTAGAATCATAGGGTTTTCTTGCATATGAAGTTTGGAAATACATTATCTGTTTATTTATGTAATTATTTACCCCTCATTCAAAAACAATCTTTAACTGTCTACCCAGATATATAAAGTAAAATAATAAGACAAAGAGAAAAATTAAGGTAGAGTGGTAATTTGAAGTCAAATGGACGTGTTGTTGTTTTTTTTTTACACAACTACAGGCCATAAAATGTCCTGAATTATCAAAAAAGGTAGGAAGAAATTTTGATTCTTAATTTCCTAATAGCCTGAAGAAGAAAATAAAATGGCTTCAATATTCACATTGAGTATTACAGTTACTCAGAACTGAAGCTTGTGAACAAAGTACAGTCTGTGTAGTCAAACTGCCTGGGTTAAACTCTGGTCTCCTTGTGTTGGCACGGTATTTAAAGTCACTGAACTTCAATTCCTTCACCTGTGAAGCTGGGTTAATAGCATATATCTCATAGTTTGCCAGAAGGATTTAATTCTGTGATTAAATACTTGTTTTTTTAACATCTACTGCCCCAGAAACAGTTCTTGTCACTGCAGAACCCACAGGAAACGAGAGTCAATGGGGCTCAGTGGTCCTGGTACTTACATTCTGCATGGGATTGGAGGTAGGTGAGAGTCTGTGGCAGAAATAGAAAAGTATAACAGACAAATGCAGGTGTAAAATGTCAATATCACAAAAATGAAATTTTCACCCAAGTTTATGAATTTAAGGCCATCCCAATAATTATACCAATAGCATTCTTTTGACATAGACAAGCTGATTTTAAGTTCATATGGAAACATGAAAAAGTATAAGTTTTGGAGCATAATAATGAGAGATTATCCTTATATGTTTTAAAATACTTTATTTTTTTTAGGATTAACTTATTAATTTCTCCCACCCCACCCCACCTCCGTTGTCTGGGCCCCCTGTGTCTGTCCATTGTGTGCTCATTCCTTTTTTAGGAGGCACCAGGAACCGAACCTGGAACCTCCCATGTGGGAAGGAGGGGCCCAATCACCCAAGCCACCTCCGCTCCCCGCTTTGTTGTGTATCTCATTGTGTTTTCCTCCCTGCATCTCTTGTTGCATCAGCTCTCTGCGCCCTCTCCAGGAGGCACCGGGAACCAAATCTGGGACCTCCTCCTATTGCTCCTCCAATTGCTTGAGCCACATCTGCTTTCCTTAAAATATTTTATAGTTACGATAATTGAAATAGTGTGTTAATAATGAAAGGATAGAGACAAGTCAATTTAACAGAACAGGAAATGTAAATAGAGGCATGTATAATGGGGAATTTGGTATTTGATAAGAAGACATTTTAAATGGGTGGGAAAAAGATGACTTTTTAAATAAATTGAACAACCGAGTAACCATTTGAGAAAAAAATGAAATTTTATACTTTATTCATAGGTAGTGGGAAAATGATACATTCTGACTAAATAAAATATTAGTCCCAAAATATTGGTAACCAGGGAGGGCCTCCTATAGTGTAGCCTGGAGTGCTACCTTGAAAGGTGTCAGTGACAAACATACAAACAAAAAGTTTAAATCTTTACTACTAGTCCTGTTTGTGTGTGTGTGTGATTCATTTTATTATTTTATTTATTAGAAAATACTTCACACATTCAAAAGGTATAAAGAATACTATCAGGAACTTCCATGTACCTACCATTACAGATTTTAAAAATAAAGATTCTACATGTTGTGGAGCCCCACATATACCCATCTCTGATTGACATGTCCTTTCTTTCCCAAGTACCTAGTTAACTACAATGTTTGTCATTTCCATTATACAGTTTATAATTTTGCCACTTATGTATGAATTCTTGGATAACATTTATTGTATTGTTTTTAATATTTATGTTTCATGTAAATAATATTTTATTCTTTCTTTCTGCCACTTATTTATTTTACTCAGTATTTTGTATTTAAGACTTTCCCATGATGTTTTATCAGCACTAGTACTTGCATTTTCACTGTTATATGTGTGAATATGTATTATATATGTATGTGTTTACCCATGTATCTCTTGATGGGCACGGGTATTTAGAGGGATTTTTTTTATTTCTTTTTTCTCTTCCTTTAGTAAATCCTTTCATGTTTACCCTCAGAATCCAATCTTGTACAAACTGTCATCATTTAGCAGGATCATTGCAAGGACAGTTCAGATGAATTTCCTTAAATAATATGCTTGTTCTCATGATATTTTATATTGGTGGCTTTCACCTCAAGACACCTTTTCTTTATGATTTCTTCAGAAACTCCTGATTAGATAACCAAGAATCTCTAAGTTAGGCTAATTGTAAGTGTACAAATTTTTCTCCTCTCAACTCATGTCAGTTGCTTGAGAGATGGTAGAAATTAGTAATTCCATCTAATACTGGTAAGTATGCTCAGTTTGCACTTATTAATTCATATATTTACTGAGCACCTGCTATATGCCAGGAAAGGGTCTAGATGCAAGAGTTATGGACTTTAACCAAAAAAGGAGCAAAAATGCTTTTTCTCATGGAGCCTCTAAATGGGGGAAGACTGACAGTAAACAAAAGCAATAAGCAAATTACGCCATATGTTACAAGTGATAAGTGTTGGAAGAAAAATGAAGCAGAGGGAGAAATAAGATTTTTTTTAAAGAGGTGGATTGCAATTTAAATAGAGTGGTCGAGGAAAGCCTCACTGAGACGCTGACATTTGAGTGAAAATCTTGAAAAGGGTAAGAGTTTTAAGCATATGGCAATCCAGGACTTGCAGGCAGAAGTAGCAGCAAGTACTTTCCTTAGGCAGGGCAATGCCTGGCAAGGCTGAGGAAAAGCAAGAAAGCAGTTTAACTGGATCTGAGACAAGAGGAGAAAATGAGCAGAGGGGTAAGTGGGCAGAGAGAGGTGCAGGTCGTGCTGCGCTTTGAAAACATTACATTATCTTTGACTTTTACTCTGGTTGATACGGGCAGTTATTGGTGGATTTCAGACATGGTTGTAAAAGGATCTGACATATTTTATAAGACTCTCTCTTGTCATTGTGTTAAGACTAGATTGAAGAAGAAGCAAGGACCAGTGAGTAGGTTATTGCAATGACTGCTCCTTCTGTCTCTACTGTGTCCAAATTTCCTCTACTCATAAGGGTTCCTGTTATTTTTGGATTAAGGCCCACCCTGGTTGAGTTGGGCCTCATAAAATTGGATTTTTGAAGATCCCATTTAAAAATGAGTTCACATCCACAGGACCATGGGTTAGGACTTGAACGTGTCTTTGTGGGGAACATGATTCAATCCATAACAACATTCCTTTAAAACTATATGATATTTTAATCTTGTTGACACTTAGAAAATGATGATGTGTTGTCTCTCTAAAAATCCTTTAGCTTAAACTCATAGTTTAAAATGTCTTTTAAAACCCCAAAATATGGTAGATTTGACTTATCTGATTTCATTCATTAAGAATCTACAGAGATAATGATGAAATATTTTAACTTTTCTAAATCTATCACTTTGTTTCTATATATGCATTGCTTGTACTTGCAAAGTTGTTAAACTTTATTCTATAAAATAAATTTTGGAAAAGTAACTGTCCAAAATGGGAAGAAGAGCTGATAGATATTCATAATAATTTCCCCATAGGTTGAAGTTTTAATATATTTCCTAGGCCACTGAATTAGGTAGGCCAAAACAGAATACTCCAGAGCAAGAGAAACTTGATTTTTTGTGATAAAATTAAATTCTTTTTAAAAATACTTCTGAAAAAAATTAGGAGACCCTTACTTTTATCATGAAGTATCTTTTCTTGGCTTCTATATAATTGGAAGAACAACTCTTATAGCCAGAAATAGACATAAATCAAGAGTATGTGTTCTATGAATCAAGTTGATAAGTCGAAATGGATGCATTTATAATTTTAAATACATAATATAAACAAGCAACATAAATGATTATAATTTTAAATGCATAATATTAATAATTTTTAAAAATACAAAATCAAATGCCCAAAGGGACCAAGCAAGTATCATAAATAAGTTGAAATGGGCATATAATCATGACTTTAAAACAAATGTTATATATAAGATATGCAAGATAGGAAAGACAAAAAGAGACTAAGAATGAAATGCTTTATCTCATTGGTTCATGATTACAGTAAATGCTTTCATTAACTGGATCATGAAAAACTCCCACGTCTAGGAACCTTCCATCTCTCTAGTTAATATATATTATTGGCTTCAATTTTTTATAAGGATTCTTTGAAAATATTCTATTTCCAACATTTTGAGTGCCATGCAGATACTTCTTTGAACTGTGTTTGCAAATTCTTATAACTGGGAAACTCTAGATTGTGTATGACAACAGCTGTTTTTAACCACATTCACTGCATTTTTCTCTTTGTGTGTGTGTATATGTGTGTGTTTTCGTTGTAGAGAAGGCCAACAATCACCAGAACAATGGCAGAAGATGTACGGCAGATGCTCTGGGAATGAAGTATACCACATTGTTTTAGAAGAAAGTACATTTTTTGCTGAATATGAAGGAAAGAGTTTTACATATGCCTCTTTCCATGCTCACAAAAAGTATGTTTCTGCTTCCAGGGTGGAATAAAATAAAAATCAATCATGCCTTTTAAATGCAGTTTTCTAAACTACAACCATATTGGTCCTCATGAGTTGCAAGTATTCTGAAATTTCTGACATGATTACTGAAACATGTGAACTCTTATCTTCTGTATGGCTACACAAATTAAGCTTGTCAGGTGTAAACTGTAATTTACTAGGAATATCTTAATCAACTTTATTAACGATTAGTGTTTTACTATCTTAACCATTAACAATTCACAAATACATGAAAATTAATCTTATATACAGATCTAATTTAAAAGTGTTGATTAAAATTCAAACAAAGTAATAGTATTAAAAAAAAAACAACAACAACCTCTAATGGTGGCACTCACTTTGAAATAAGTTAAAAGAATAAATGACAGTACCTTCCAATTCAAACATGGAACATTATTTTTATCTTTTGAAAAGAGAAGAAAAATACTTAAAAAATAAAATTGCATGTCTCTCATGAAAATAATGTGTTACCAGTATTATAACTATATTAATATATTATAGCATATTTTGGGATTGGATTATAACTAGTAAGTGATAAATATATATCACTTTAATTCTCATTGTACATGTACTTTTTCTGTTTGAAAAATATTCTTTTAACTTCATTTAAATTATAACACTACAAGACATATTGAAATAAAAATACTCAGGATAATTTGTCTGGGACATAACCTAAGAAATTACATAATTGTCTTTTAAATAGCATCTGCTACAAAGTTTATTATTTCTCCTAATTAAACTACACTCTTATTTGGGACTTTTAATTTTTTTTCTAAAAATTGCAATAAACCAAATATGGTAGAAAGTACTAAAACAAAAAAAAAACAGGGTTTCTGCTTCTCTATCATGTGATAGTGGGTAAATTTCTTTCAGCCCAATGACTTTCAAACATTTTAGACCAAAGTAAGAAATACCATTTTAAATTTTTTGATCAAAGTAAAATATACTCTTTATGTTAAGACCCAGTATACACAAAAATTTTACAAAACATTTCTCATACTATATGAATGCACTCTGATATTTTCTATTCTCTTCCATTCAATTTCATTTTTAAAATGTTTGTCATAATCAAAGTCGGAGCTTGAAGTGGGACTTCAAGACCCACTAAGGACATAATTTCCCGTAAAAATGAGGGTCTTGAACTTTTACGAATATTTCGAGCTTTAAAATACTCTGATTTGGCATCTTACTTTTCCTTTGCTTTGTAATAGTTTACTAATTCTAATACATATGTAAACATAAAAAAGAAAACTAAGCCTTTTACTGCATTGCAATTCTTATGTCTTTTTATTTTCTTTTTAAATTTAAGGTTTGGTGTCTGCTTGATTGGTGTTAGGAGGGAAGATAATAAAAATATTTTGCTGAATCCTGGTCCTCGATATATTATGAATGCTACAGATATATGCTTCTATATTAATATTACCAAAGAAGAGAATTCAGCATTTAAGAACCAAGACCAGCAGAGAAGAAGCAACATATCAAGATCATTTTATCATGGACCCTCCAGATTACCTGTACATAGCATAATTGCCAGTATGGGTAAGTATAAAAATGTTTTAAAATATAATTTCTTTCTTAAAATAGAGAACAATAAATATCTTTCAATTTTTATTAAACATTTTAAAGCAAAATTTAAAACATGCTTGTGTATATTACAGACTAGGTATAATTAGGTTTACAGAACTAAATTTCTAACCTATGTTGGTAAAAAATTAAAATATTATAAAAGTGCAGCCAACAATTATTTTATATTCCCAATTAAATACCCTACATATGTTATTTCTCTTGTCAGTTTACTATCCCATTATCAAGAGAGACTGTTTCAAATATTCTCCATTCTTCCCAATACTCTCCTTCCATTTCCCATCTCACTCTTACCATTGATCTTGACTTCTATTACACACAAAAAAGAAGAAATGAAGGAAAGAAGGGAGGGAGGGAGGGAGGGAGGGAGCGAGCAAGGGAAGGAATCCAGACAAATAAGAATTTCCTTAAAATGTTGCCATCAAATCACCTACAAACCTACAAACATTCAGTTATTCCTTTTGCTTCCTTTCCGTCACAGAGTAAAATATGTCCTTCCTTTTAACTTAGTATTAGTAGTAGTATGCCTAATGCCTTTACTTATGTACTGAACCCATCCTCTATTTCCTTCTCAGGGTCTTCACACCATTTTAATTTATGTTCACTGCATAATCTCATTTTTTTTCATAATCACTGGCTGATTCCCAGATTCCCATCAGCAACATGCCTAAATTTTTCTGTCTGTTTCTCTCTATCTGTCTTTCTGTTGTCTCTCTCTCTCTTTCTCTCTCTCCAAGAACATACACACTCACACAGAAACAATTCTAGACCTCTGGCCAAATCATCTTCACAAATTTCTTGAAAAGGTTGCCTTAAATTGAGGTCTTTAATTCCTCTTGTTCTCTCACATTGCTACCTCATCCAATCTGATATCTGTAGATATGTCACTGAAACTACTCTTGCCAATAGTGCCCTCTTTGTCACTAAATCAAGTGGACTTCTCCACAGCATAAGGCAATACTGACCATGTCTTCTCAAAACAGTAGTGCTTTTACTCTGCATTGTGCCCATTCATTCTCCCTGAAATGTCACCTCTGCTCTTATGATTTAATTGTTTCCGTAAAGTGATGATTCCCTTACCTAAATCATTAACTTAAACTTCTCTTTGGAACAATATTTTCAACTGCCTCCTGATTAATTCTATTTGGATGTCTTACAGGAAAAAACCCAGCTTATTCAAATTTAACTAATTTCTCCTCTCTTCTTCCTCTCCCTTATTGCCCTTCCCTTATTATTTCCCCCATTTTCTCCATTTTTTGCTAAAAAATGGATGGTACCATTATCCTCCTATTTGTAAAGTCACAATCCTGAACTTTTACCATCCCTCTTCTTTCATACCTTATAGTTCACCAAATTCTATTAAATCTGATCACTAAATAGCCCCTGAAGCCATTCACTTGTTTCCATGTCCCCTATTCACATTATACTCTCTGCTTCCATCATTCCCTTCCCACGAACTGCAGGATCAACCCCATAATCTTCTCTCCATGTCGCCAATCTTGCTGCCTTACATTCTATTCTCTATCCTGAAACCAGAGTAATAATTTTGATAATGTCAATCTCCTGAATAAACCATGTTAATTGCTTCCTATTATCCATTGGAAAAAGTCTAAATTCTATAATACAACATGGCTTCTAGGTAAGGTGGTTAAAAGTTTCCATTTTCATGAGACTTTCCCACTTCTCCCAAGACAGTCTCAGTTTGTATACATTGTCCTGGTGTAATTATTAAGAGCACCCCCTTTACTCTTAGGAGTATCCTAGTTTAGAAGGTCAATTATATGGTCATTCTACTGATAAGGCTTTTTATTAAAGATCCCTTCCTGCTTATCTAGCCTCATGTCTTACCAAACCCTTTTGATTGCTCTCCTAAGTTCTAGTCATAAATTTCTTTCAATTTTCACTAATGTTTTCCACCAATGGACCATACCACATAACACAGTAAGTGTCTTCTTAGAGGACCCACACCCCAACCCCCAATTGTGCCTAGGTAACTACATCTAATCCTTTATATCTCAGTCTAGACATCACTTCCTCCAAGACATATTCCATGGCTCTGCTTAGCCTTAATTAGGTAACCTTGGTTGTCATTGACATAACATTATTCTTCCTCCACTGCAGCATTACCCATATTTTTTTAAACATTTATTCAACAATTATTGAGTAACTAATATGTGCCAGGAACTCTTATAACTATTTGTGCTTTATCAGTGAACAAAAATGAAGATTTTTGCCTTCACAGAGCTTACATTCTATCAGTGGGGAGACAGGCAAGAAGCAATACATATAATAAATAAGTAAATTATTTAGTATATTAGATGATGGATGATGATAAATAATAAGGAAGAAAGAAAAAAAACATTGATCATAGAAAAGGGGACTATGAATTCTGGGAAGATTGGATTTTAAATGAGCTGGTCAGTAGGCCTTATTGAGAAGATGACATTTGAGTAAATATTTGAAGAAAATGGGGGAATTAGCCCTGTGGATAGAAGAGCTTTCCTTGCAGCAGTAAAAGCTAGTAGAAGGGCCCTAAAATGGGACCTGCCTCTCATGTTCCAGGAACAGTAAAGAGATCCTTGTGGCACAAACACAGTAAGAGATATTAAGAGTGGTAGGAGAAGAGGTCCAAGAGATTAAAAAGGGGCCAGATCATGTCAAGCTTTGTAAGTCAATGTGGAGATCATGGTTTTCACTCTGATTAAAAGAGGGAGCCATTGCAAGGTTTTAAGCAGAGCAATGTCATGATCTCATCATGCTGACCTATGTTTTAATACCATCACTCTGGCTGTTGTTGAGTATAGATGGTCAGGACAAGGGTTAGGGTTTTCAGGTGGAAATGGTAGGAAGGAGAAAATTTTGGATAAACTTTGGAAAGTAGAGTCAACAGGATTCCCTAATGAATTGGAAGTGGTCTATTAGAAAGAGAGAAGAATGAAGAACTCCGTAGTGCTTGGTTTAAGCCAATGGAAATAGAGAATGGTCATCAATAAAAATAAGGAAGCCTGGGGAAAGAGCAGGCTTGATGGGGGGAGGGGGGGCAGGACAGGAGAGATAAAGAATTTAGAACACAATCAATTTAAGATGTCTGTGAGACATTGTGAGGATGATGTCAATGGAAATTAGATGTGAATCTAGAGTACAGGAAACAGGTATAATTTGAAGAAATAAATTTTGGATTCCTGAGCTTATTTACTATATTTAAAGCCATAAGACTGAACAAGATCACCAAGGGATTGAGCCTTGGATCATGCTATTATTAAAATACCAGCAAAGAAGACCAGGAAGGAGATACCAGATGTGTATTGGGAAAACTAGGGTTATGTGGTGTCCTAGAATCCAAATGAACCAAATGTATCAAGAGAATGGAGTCATCAGCCATGTCTAATGCTTCTGATAGGTTAAATAAGAGGACGACTGAGAACTGACAATTGAATTTAGCAATATAGTGATCTTTATTTACTTGATAAAAGTTCTTTTAAAGGAAAGACAGTATACAGTGCCAGATTGGAATGGGTTTATGAAGGAATGATAAAAGATGATTAGAGACACCAGATCTAGACAGCTTTGGAAAAATTTTGCTGTAAAGGGGAGCATCTAAATGGTTTAGTAGCTGGTGGAAAAAGTACAAGAAAATGAGAAGGGTAAGGAAATTGAGCATATAGTAAAAGAAATAATATACTGGTGGGCCATCAAACTTAATTTAGGTAAGGAAGTCAGAAGGTATCTGTTGGCCGACAGACCCTGAAAAGTGTATAATCCAAGAAGGATCAAGCAAAAGTTTGTTAGAGATAGGAATGAGGAAGGAGAGCTGGAAAGAGAGGAGGTAAAGGTAAAATAAATGTCAGAGGATGAGATGCTAGAATTTGATGTTATGAGTATGTATGACAAATTCTAGGATGAATGAAAATAAATAGCTGAGAGATGGTGAAAGAAAAAGTCATTGGTGGAGAGGAAGACAAAATACTGAGTCTAGAGTGTTGGAAGAGTCATCTACATGTATAATAAAATTGCCAAGATTAAGACAGGATTTGTACTAGGGAGACTAACAGTGATCCAAGAGCTAAAATACCCAAACATATTTAGCTGCATAGATACACGTGTGAGGTAGGCAGAGAGTTTAATTTAAGTGGGATTCAATTTTGTTGAGAATGTGCAATTGACCAAAACTATGGCAAAGGAGCAAAGGTATTTTTAAGAAAGAGTCATGATATTTAAACATTGTATTTAAGTTGGATAAAAAGAGAAGAGATAACATCATGGGAGTGAGGGGGAAAATGACAAGTTGGAATCTTCAATAAAACTGAAATTCAAGTGTTTAAAGTCATCTAGAGGGAAGCGGGTGTGGCTCAGTGGATAGAGCCCCCGTTTACCATATGGGAGGCCCGGGTTCGCTTCCCGAGGCCTCCTTGTGAGGGCACGCTGGCCTGAGCGGTGCGGTGGGCTGATGCAGCAACCTCACGGCAGGAAGCGGGTGTGGCGCAATGGATAGAGCACCCGTTTACCATATGAGAGGCCCCGGGTTCGCTT